>APFE031239775.1:2638-15551 GCA_000404065.3 Pinus taeda | reverse complement strand
TTTTTAGTCAAAAATTTCACTGTAAATAAAAAATGTGGGCTATAAAAAAATGAATATACATGTTATACTCTTACTCTCAACCATAAATAAAATATTTCAATGTCCATATGAACTATCATAATCTTATACCAATTTTATAGAGAAATAAAGTAAGTAAAAAAAATGTTATACTTTCTAAGAATATTTTAGTACCTAACTTAAAAAACTATTTAAAAATATTTTAGTACATGACTCAATAATGTTTTCATATATGCATGTGGAATAATTTACTTCAATCTCAACTTCATGCATATGTATATGGAGAGAGTGCAAATGACTAATTATTTTAATGTTGATCATAAAAAAATATTTCAATGTTGTAAGAGGAGTAATTAAAAGTAAAATGTTCCAGGGGATATGTATTTTATTTAATTATTAATATAGAATTAAAATGGAACATTTAAAAATATATAATTAATAATAAAATATTCAAAGTGACTAATAAATAAAATATTTGATATGGAGGGTGGTTAATTAATATTGAAATGTATTTAAAAATATACTAATAACAGAAAACTCATTTTAATGTGGAAAATATATTCCATAGATAAAATATTTCAAGAAAAATATTTAAATGTGTATATATTATATATGATTAAAAAAAACTATATATTCATTATATAAAGCAATTGAAAAACATATTTTTTTATGGCTAAAACATTTTAAGTAGTCTAATTGTTGCTCTTTTTTCATAATTTTTTTTGCTCAATTTTGATTGAAATCAAGCAAATATGTGTTAGAATTGAAAGTTTAAGCTATGTAATTACACAATCCAAGTTCTCAAGTAATTTTTGAAGACATTGAACTCATTTTTTACATTCAAAAATATAATTTAAACAATGAGAAATTACACTCAATGTATATATATATATATATATATACATTCTTGTGTACAATTTTTTTTGTCAAAATTTTCACTGTAAAAGAGGTTTTCCTTGGAGCTGCAAGATTGTCTTGCTCCCCCTAAAAAAATACTATATGCTCTCTCTCCAAGATTAAAAGCCAATCTAAACCAACAGAGACATGTACTTCTAAATTGATTTGATCATGTGTGCATAAATTTTCTATTAGTTCTAAGCACTAGAGTTAAGTTTCTAATTAAAGAGTTGATCCATACATGAAAAGAAAAAATCACCATGATAAACATACGTGGAAACAAAAAAAATCATCATGATCACTCTAAATAAGAATTTGAGCCATTGTACATATGGATTTTTATCTAAAATGCTCAAACAGCACTTGGGGAAAGCAAAACCTTCATGGATAGCCTGGTTTTCAAAACCTGGGGTATAGAGGAACTACACCTTTTGGAATTTTCCCTTACACAATTATATTTTATATTTAAATTTTCCTTACAATAATTTTAATCAAAAAAATTATCTAAAATGGTTTATATTTTTTTTGCCTCTAGTTTCATGCATAACACTAGCAAAGAAAGCATATGCTCCATCCAGATTTTGTTATTCCCTAATGGTATCCTATAACCATATTATTGATTCATATAGCATGTTCATCACAAGCTATAAAGTTATGGATGTGTATTGGCACTCACATCCAAAATTAAATAGTGATAATGATACCTAGTAAAAATTGTGTACCATCATATAAAACTCCATTTACAAGAATTACATTGGCACATATAACATTGATTTCCCATTATGAAGAAATAGTAAACCTATAGAAATATTCAACATTCAACATTCAAATACTAAAATAATCCAACAAAGTGCATTATGTTAATCAATTGAATAAACAAACTATATGAAAAAAATCTATTCAAAAGTTGAAGGTCAACATTAACTTAGGTAGATAAATGTTCCACCCAACCATACACTCTATTGTGCTTATTCATTTTATACTAGGCCACTCCAATTGAGGTTATGATACCACTAAGGAAAATTAGAACCTTTTTATGGAAATCATTCTATCTTAGGACAAAAAATTACCTATCCCATTGTCTCACCACTAATTTTTTTTCTTCAAACAAGACACCTATTTCAGTGACACATTTCTTTCCTTACATAGAAAAATGAGAATACCTTCCTTATCTAGTCAATATTCCCTCAAACGTCTATTAGCTCTCGCTCTATGTGTGCATAGAGGGTCTAGATACTATCCATTAACTCCAACCACATTTACTTATTTCTTGACCTTTTTCAAGTTTTAAAGGCTTCCTTGCTTGGACGTTCAACCCACATTATGCTTTCCTCCTTAGATTCTATCCATGGCTTCTCCATTGCATAGATTGATATCTTTCCTCGATCCCTTTCCAACCCAATTTTTGAATCTCTCTATGTTCTCCCCCACTAGAATTTGTTTCTTTTCAAAGGAATTAGCTTTAACCATTTGAATCTCTTCCTTATCTATTTTCATAATCTATACATATTTATCTAGCTCTGATCACATGAATTTAAAATGGTCTCTATCATTCTTTGATCAACCAAGAGAGAATTAATTTACCTCTCACTCTATTTCTTTCTCTCCTATAACCTACTTCTCTTCCATATGATTTTATACTCTATTTTGTCTAGCCCCATCCATCTCTCTTCAATATTCTTTGCATGAGTTCACAATGGTCACACACCATTCATGTGAATGTGAAATGGTCTCCACCATTCACCTTAGAACCAAAATTAATTATGTCATTTAGGTGATCATTGTATTGTACTATGTTTCTTGTCTTAGCCCAATAATGAATCATTCCTTCTTCTCTACAACTATTCACATACATGCCTATAAGACTACATGAATCATTGCCTCTCTATAATCAATTTCCTGCATCCAATCATGATTTTGTTCCCTCCCCATCAACCACATATGTGGGAGGTATAATAATGAATCAATCAATCAAAAGATCACCTCGTCCCCGACACTGAATGGGACCTCATTTTCCCCTTTATTGTGGGGACGTGAATTTTTTCAAAGAAAACATGAGAAAATCTAGGTTTTACCACTCCTCTCACAATTACGATGATGAAGGTACTTATCGCCTTGATTTTTTAACCATGGAAGGTGTACATCTCCACAACCACCACATGTCTTCCATGATTGGTAGTTTACATTTCTATAATTTTATTAATGAACATGGTGATGAAAGAAATAAAGTAAAGTTTGGAAAAATGGAAAGCTAAGGATTATTCAACATGTAAAACCCACTAGTACCCTCTCACCTTTCCTATCTCCTACTACCATAACCCCATTTTTATGTGATCACGTCTCATGTATTTCTATTATTTTATTGAATTCAGGAAAGATAATACTTACATTATTCAATGGACCATAAAATTTCTTCTCCATGGTGTAAATAAAGCATGGAAATTAAAATATGCATGGTAAAAAAAATTGAGCATTTAATCATAATTAAGTATAGTTAATCAATGGGATTCAATACTAGGACATTATATCATATCCCCCTTCGAATAACACAATCATAAATATTCTTTTCTCATTAACAACACTTATTTTCCTCATCCTTCAGTTGTATTTGCAGTGTCATCCTATTCACTCTCTTGGTATACCACCAAACTTCAACATTCCAACATATCCCTATAGTAGTAATGAAGTAATAATACATACTATAGAAATTATTAAGAAACACTTACCTTATGAAAAATATTTCTCAATTCGAGGATGTAACATCTATTCAAATATATGTATGTATTTTTTTATTTAATACTTAACTCTATGGATATGCATCTATCCCGTATAATGGATTCCGTTGGAAATAATTAATTTCATTATCCTTTCTAACTCACCCACAAGACTGTAGCCACCATCCCACATGAAATTTTAAGTTTCCTCCTCCTTGATACACTCACTCTGTAGGTTAGATGTCCCCTTCTCACCTAAACAATCTCTTAGGTGATCCGTCTTGTCATGGATTTCTCGTGTAAGGAGAGAACAAACTTATTACTATAAATCCACTAGTAGTATATAATGTGTGGCAATTGTAGGGTTCCTTTGTCCTATCAACAATCTTTTTCGAGGGTTTCCATCTTCAATAGCCATCATCTTTCTTGTATCATACACATACTGTTACCATAGATATATTCATAATAATAAAACTTATAAATTCCAAGTCCAACTCATAAAGAATATCATATTTCATAATTATGAGATTGCTTCTCATAGTGTTTTCCTCTTGTGTGTTGTAGCACCTAATATTTCTTAGAGAATTACACTCATTTTCATATTTGACACAATTCTACCTACAACCTAAAATTTTCAATAAACCAAATAAAAGTTAGTATCTATGCATATAATCCTCTCTTTCAATATTTATTACCATCCATGATGTCTTCTCAGAGTAATATTAACAAACTAATAATTCAATCACTTTTAGTTGTTAATCATACTCAATGAAATGGAACTATGATTCAATGTACTTGAGTTACTTAACATACCTACAATTAAAATATCAAACTAGATATTTATTCCAATAAACCAATGTGCCAATACTGATGATCACATGTACTCAATCTATATTTGTCGCTTGATATCAAAATACTACATTTATATATCATGTATTCCACAATCATTAGTTGGAAGGTCTAGCCAACACCTCAAAACATCATCTAGTCACCTCCCATCTATACCTTAGGAATACTACAAGGAACTTCCCTTATCTACTCTATATTACCTTAGGAACCCTCTCCTCTATAGGTGCTCATCACTATTTGCAAGAAGGTTAAAGTCTACAACACCAATATAAGCAGGGAGACAAGTAGACACTTGTGTAGTATTATATCCTTCCATATCCATCAATAATATGGTCCCACAAATTAGCTCTATTGGCATTCACTTTCATGTTTTATACAAATTCATAGCATGATTATGTTACCCATTCACTCATTGTCATGTAAGTCGATCATGTGATACTAATTCATGCTTGAACCAAAAGGATTATAACAATCTTGTCGTACGAAAATATTTTTCCTTTATTATATCCCACCTAGGTATCATTATCATACATGCATTCCATCATAAAAAAAATGAATGAATATATAAATTATGCCTAAAGGAATCCTTAATCCAATGATTTCAAGTCATATATATTGGCATGATAAATTTTCATACTTTTATAGTTTCCGTCAACATTCCTAACATTACTTGATCAATTAATTTCTCATGGCAACTCACATGAGCTCTTAATCAACTTGTTGATGAGAATACTATCATATTTATCCTTTTCACAAGGTTTTCTATCATAGGTCACTTCATCATCAACATTTTCAACGATTGTTGATAATTTTTTTGGAGTAAATTATCTGTCAATATTTGAAATTCCCAATGTTCAAGTGCACACTCCACTCATCTTTTTTTGCTAAAGAAAGAGTCGTACCTTCATTATCATTAAATCAAAAAATAACTTACATAGATTACAACCATCTAATTCAATCCATGGACTGGGTAAAAACTACCACTTAAAACCTTGATCCCTGCGAATCAAAACAACAAAACCCTCAAATTCCAAACCGTACCAAGGCCATCCATTCAACTCACCACAATCCAAATGGGGGACTGCCACTCATACAATTGAAATACTTAAACCAAAATAGAAATCAACATTGAAGCCTTTAAACTCCACCGTTAATACACCATGCCTGATCCAATAGTAGAGGAAGGTATTGCAGTGCCAAGGAGCCCAACAATTAACCCTGTGGACCCACTTGCATGCTCGAACGTTCCTAATCATAGATCTCCCAAGCTTGATCCAATGGCTGAGGAAGATATTGCAATGCCAAAAATCTCGCCTCTTAACCACATGGACCCATTGACATGCTTGATGATTCCTAGCCGTTGATCCTCCGTGCTTGATCCAATGGCCCAAGTTCATATTGCATGGAGCTAAAGTACTGCTGGTTAGCATGCGTTAGGGGCGGTATTCGTACCTACCCCTCAGCCATGTGTAGTGACTTGAATGGAATCGCTCCCAAGTCTGAAAAACTATTTTTTTCTTGAAAGGCACTCGATGACAAGAAAACCACTTTTCGGGTGGAATTACGTCCCCATGAAGAGAATATAGGGTATTATGACTGTCACAAAAGCCCAGATTCCTGATTCTCACTCCATCCCCTCTGCACCAGTTGATGAAGCCATGTAAAGTACAATCCCATCCCTTCGGCCAACTATTGAGGCAACAGAATCTGCTCAACAATTGAAAAAGGGTAAAAATAAGGAAAAAGTCACAGCTCATGTCCAAACCAAATTATTTAGACACAACCTCCATCGCTTTGTTACGATAAACCATCATATCTTCATCTTCTTGGCGACCACACTATTCCCTGAGTCTATTGTGAGACAACCCTTGCTAACCCATCGCAACTCTGCTAATGGTACAATTCACTCCTTGGTTAGCCAATAAATCCGCTAGTTTGTTAGCCTTCCTTCGTACATGGTGAGCTCTAGTATTGCAGCAACAATGTTGCAACTCCTCGGACTCCCTTCTTTACTTTTATCAACCCTGTAGTTCGTAACAAACTTGGAAGCGATGGTGTTGTATGCACAAGTACTAGCTCTTGTTGCAGCTGTCACTTGGTCAGCTAGCACAAGTCCGCTAGGGTCTCAAGACAACTTCTATGAGATCTAAGAAGAGGCTTTTTAACTGATGGATGGAAGCTAACTTGAAGGAAGCTAATCTATTTACAGAAGGAAACTGAAAAGCTAAAGCAAATGCAAACCCTAGCAAACCCTAATTTTACCATCTAGCTCTACTGATGCAAAAGAGATGATGCAAGCTACTGGGAGAGATGCCATTGACTTCTAAGAAGATGAAGTGCATGTATCTAAGCTATGTCTACAGCAAAATTTGAAAGAACCATCATTTTGTATTTTTGAATAAGTTGTCAGAATTATCATGCATGCGATTTAACTGTTTTTCACTGTGTAGAGGTGGATGGGCAAGAGGAAATGATTGGAAGAGGTCGAGAAGTTCAAAGAGGGCCTAAGGGGTCCCTAGCATCCTTCCTGAGAGTTTCACAGAGTTTGGCCTTCAAGAAATTGCTTTCGCGAGCTTCTAAAGGAAGTCTGCAGGGGTTCTACAAGATGTCTAGAAATTCCACAGGATGTCTGTAATTTTCTACAGAATGTTCAGAAATGGGATTTTGGAGCATGGATGGAGGGAAAAAGGTGGATGAATGAGTATGGAGGTGAAATAGGTGTGTAGGGGAGTTCAAGACTTGGAGGATAGAGTTCAGGAGTGGCACAGATGGTTAGATTTGTTCATGGAGGGATGAAACGATGTTGCACAACAAGATGAGAATCATGGCAAGGTAAGCGAATGAGGCAAATGTAAGGTAAGGGTTCTAAGTGAAGGGTGAAGCAAGTAGGCTGGATGGAGTATGGGCAGGTAAGGAAGGATAACTAGTACTCTACAAGTGGTTTTTCAAACTGAACAAAAAAACACTAAAACCTATAACTTGGTTACTTCACTCTATTCTGACCTAAGTAACAACAAAAGGAAATGAACAGAAGTTTGATCGAAATGAAATGCGTGAAATAACTATACAACTAAGAAATCATAAACTAAAGCATTTAAACACTACTAATATCAACATCTGCATATGAGGATTCCAACACTAAGAATTGCATGACAAAGCAAAACAACATTTTTGTTGGCAGCAATGTCACCTTTGTCGCAGCTCACGATGCCACTGAGGAAGAGGTGAGATCAGAGGTGCTTGATGGCCTTTATCTAGAGATCTTCCCTGTTACTAATCTATCAACTAAATCTAAGCGTGCAAAAGCCTATCTAATCATTAACCATGACCTATGTAACCAACAAGGTGTTAATCTACTAAACAAAAATTATATTTCAAAGACACAAAATCAAATAACAATACATGAAGGAGGCCTTGGCTCTTAGGTTGGGCCCAACCCCAAGAGCTACAAGCTCCTATAAAAAACTCAGAGCTGATGCCAAATAGAACTAATTTTCATTATCGAAAAATAATCATCACAAGAAAGTTATACAACAGTAGCTACAAGAAAATGAGCTGAGAAAATGACAGCACTCTAGTGCAAAAATACAACAATTCCAAAAGTAAACTACGAAGGATGAGGCCTTCTTATTTATACACTACAAGGGGCCAAGCAGCCCTCCTAAATTTAAGGGACTCGGCTGTTCCAGCTGCAGTAGAGAGTCACTCTTCCCAAAGTTGCTTGGCTACATTTATGATTCATTTTGGTGGCTTGTTGACCTCGGAGTTGAGGGTGGAGATTTCAAGGAAGGGCCATTTAATGCTAGACACAACCCCCCTACGAATCCTCACCTCAAGCTTGGCTATTACCTGTCCCATAATTGCTTGGTTTTGCTCCAAAACTTGTCCAAGAAACTTGAAATGACCACATATTAGCCTCCCTAGTAGAGTGATCACCCTTATTCATTCAAATAACATAAACATACTAAGAAAACATGTATAATATATGAAAAATGGAGGATTGAACAAGGACAATTAGGAAAAATGAGCCCAATAAGTTACCCAATTTAGGGCTCATCATCACCCCCTGCTAAATGGGTTGCTCATCCTTTGAGCAACTAGTCCAACTCATCGTCTTGGATTTGCCTTGACCGCCTCCCTCACATCCCAGGCCTCTGAAGTGATATCTTCTTCATGGTCATGAAATCCTGCTTTGCTTTCCACTTCTTCCCACTGCTTGTTTTCCTCCTCTTCTCTGACTCCCTCTAACAACCCCAAAAGCAAGGGAGGGCTGAATTTGAGGCCGATCCAGCTGGCCTGAAGATTCTGCATGGACTGTTTGTAGAGAGGTACTCTTGCCAAGGCCTCCCTCATCCTTGTGGGGGTGTGGTATTCTCTAATCTTTAGGTTGTGGGACAGTGAATTCCACCTTCGGGAGCAAGCATGAACACAGTTATCCCCAAGCAGTCTCTCCATGTCCTCAAAATGGGCTATGGCTTGGACTTGTCATCCCATGTAATCTGGTAGGGCCTGAGGGTCATTGGCCAAGTGCTAGTGGGCAAATATCAATGTTAAAGGATCCTTTGGTTCTACTCTAATCAATAGTGGCTCATGTAGCACTATGTTCACAATGTTTTGGACCTCTGTTGCTCTCTTTTCTTCATGATTTAGCCAAGAGGACATGGCTATAAGTTGTACATCCCCTACCGTAGTGTTAGGGTCCCACGAGTTCATGTTGGGAAGGGCCAAGTTGCATAGGTAAAACTTTGATAGCTTGGCCTTGTCTTCAGATGAGCTGCTATCACATAGAGCCATGAATTGAGAGTAGTTTCGAAATGGAGTGATACCTCTCTGTGCCAAGGTGTTGATCTGAAACTGCAACCACTGATCCTTGAGGTATAGGGTGTAGGATTTGGCCGGCTGCCTACACTGCAAAGATTCCATCACCCAACCGGCCATGTAGGCCAGTTGGGCCTTCTTTTCCTGTACCTACTATTTCAAAGACTGTATCTCCAGGCCTGCTTGCAATTCTTTTTCTTGTAGCTGTTGATTCAGTGTCTGAATTTCAGCCTGCATCCCTTCCCTTCTCTACTGTTCATCAGGTGTTTCATTGGCTGTTGTGGGATCCTCCTGTTGATGTTGTCCACCCAAGGTGTGGGGCTTATCTTCCATAAGGTGTCCCTGTAACTGTAGCTTCTGTTTGAGAAACTCATTTTCTTCCTGGAGCTTGGCCCCCTAGCTGCTTTCTACATGTCGTACCAAGGCCAATTCTTTCCTTACCTCTTTGAGTTGTTCCTCCAAGGGACCTATATCTGCCACACCCTTGGACTTGGCGATTTTAATCCAAGTGTGGGTCCTCACTCTTTCTTCCTCCAGTGCAAAGAAGAGTGCCACACCAAATTTTTGGGGAATTATCCTTCTCGCATCTAGCAAGTTGTAGTAAGAGCCCACGTTGGGTTGGGGGATTGGTTCCTCAATTTTATCAGTACTTTCCTCCTCCTGGGATGATGTAGCTACCTTCTCTTCAAACTCTTCGGTCTCCTCTAGCCTAGCCAATGTGTTATGCTCTTAACCCGCAAATGATACCCAAATACAGAATATGCGAAGAAAAGATACCCAGAACACAGAATAGCAATGATTTTATTATTCGGAGAGTAATGTTCACTTGCCTCTTCGAGGGGGCAACCTCCAATAGAGCAGAGCTCAAGTACAAAATAAGACACGATGCTCCTGGCAGGGAGTCTCTATCCTTTATATATGACTCATACATGCAATACCACGGGCCAATACAGTGGTATTACTAATACCATTTATCTAATACTACGTCCCATTTGCAACTAACTGTGGTTCCATTATTAATTGCGGATTGACCACTTACAATTATTAATATGGGCTTTATTGACTCTTGAATATGACGTGGTCCCATTACATAGATAAGGGGGTTAGGGTGGGACCCTAACATGCCCTCCCCCTTAAGACTAGCCTTGTCCTCAAGGCTGAAGCTGTGGAAACTGCTGCAGAATAGTGGCTGGCTCCCAAGTTTCATCTTTCGGAGAGGTGTCTTTCCATTTGACTAGGACTTCCTTAATCATGCGGCCGTGCAATTTCTTGACTCGTGTGTCTAGGACCTATTCTGGTTGAAGCCAGATGGACCCTTCTTCGTCCAATTCCGGTAGACTGGTCTGAATTCTGCAATTGTTCCCAATCACTTTCTTGAGGCATGAGACATGAAAAACTCGATGGATTTTTGTAGTAGGTGGCAAGGCCAACTTGTAGGCCACTTCTCTAATGCGCTGAAGCACTTGATATGGTCCATAGAATTTGGGAGAGAGTTTCTGGCACCCCTTGTCTTTGAGTGATGTTTGCTTATATGGTTGGAGACGTAAAAAGACTTGATCCCCTTCTTGAAATTGGCGCTCTGAGCGATGCTAGTCTACCTGTTGCTTCATGCGGTTCTGAGGTTGATGAAGATTCTCTTGAAGATGGGCGAGCATGGTTGCGCGGCGTTGTAGGAGTTGATCCATAGCTTGTACTTTTGAGCATCCCTTGAGATACGAAGTAGGTGAAGGCGGGAGTTGACCATATACTGCTTCATAGGGAGTCATTTTGGTGGTGGTATGATAGTTGGTGTTATACCACCATTCAGCCAGAGGTAGCCACTATACCCAAAGGTCTTGCTTTTCTAAAGTGAAACACCTAAGGTAGGTTTCTAGACATTTGTTGACGGCTTCAGTTTGACCATCTGTTTGCGGATGATAGGAAGTACTGAGTTTTAGTTGAGTGCCTTGTATTCTGAAGAGTTCCTGGCAAAACTTGCTGGTGAAGATCGGGTCACTGTAGGACACAATAGAAGTGGGCATGCCATGCAATTTCAAGATCTGATCCATGAAAGATTGAGCAACCAAAGTTGGTGTAAACGGGTGGGGTAGAGCGCAGAAATGAGCATACTTCAACAATCGGTCCACAAACACCACGTTGACTGACTTTTTCCCTGACTTTGGAAGACCTGTAATGAAATCCATAGAAACCTCCGTCCAAATTGATGCCAGAATGGGCAATGGTTGTAATGTACCTGGTGTGTTGACGGTTTCCCCTTTGTGGCATTGACAGAAATCGCATTCTGCTACGAAGGTAAGGATGTCCTTTTTCATGCCTGTCCAAAAAAATGATCTTCTAGTGCGAGCATACGTCTTTTGAAAGTCCGAATGTCCTACAATGGGAAATGAGTGCAATTCTGCCAAAATACGACTTTTGAGGGTGGATGTTGGTGATATTACGACTCTGTCCTTGTAGCAAAGAATATCATCCTGCCATGAGTATCCCTTGGTGGAATTTGGATCTACCTGCAATTGAGAAATGAGTTGGGAGAGCCCGGGGTGTGAAAACCATTCTCTGCGAGCTTCTTCAATCCATTCTGGAATGGGGAGGGAAATAGCTAGCAGGGTACTTTCCTCCTCAAATTGGCGAGATAATGCATCTGCTACATTATTGTCTTTCCCTTTCTTGTAAATGATCTCATAATCATATCCCAGCATTTTGGCTAGCCATTTATTTTGTTGTGGGGAGGATAGGCGTTGCTCCAAAAAATATTTAAGACTGTGATGATCTGTGCAGATTTGGAAACGTCGCCCCAATAAGTAAGGTCACCAGGTGTCGACTTCATGTAAGATGGCCATCATTTCCTTCTCGTAGGTAGATTGGCCCAGATTCCTCCCACTGAGTTGTTGGATTGTGAAGGCCAACGGTCGCCCTTCCTGCATTAAGACTGCCCCAATACCTGTACCTGAAGCATCACATTCAATGACAAAAGATTTGGTGCAGTCAGGTAGTGCTAAAACTGGAGTGGAACACATGGCATTTTTTAGAGCTGTAAAGGCCTGTTGTGCTTCCTCATTCCAGAACAATGAAATTTTCTTTAGGAGTTGGGTGAGGGGCTTCGCTATGTGACCATAGTTGCGGACAAATTTACGATAATAGCCTGTGAGACCCAAAAATCCTCGCAAGCTCTTCAAGGTCTTAGGTTGAGGCCATTCCTGCATTGCTTGAATCTTTTTGGGGTCCACCTTGACACCTTCACGCCCCACAATGTGGCCCAAATACTCTACTTCTGCCATGCCAAATGAACACTTGGACATCTTGACAAATAATTTATGCTTGCGGAGCAGTTGCAAGAGTAGATTTACAAGTTGAAGATGTGCGGCCCAAGTGCAACTATAGATGAGGATGTCATCGAAGAAGACAAGGACAAATTTCCTGAGATATGGTTTGAGAATGTGGTTCATAAGGCTCTGAAAAGTAGAGAGGGCATTACAAAGACCAAATGGCATGACCAGGAATTCATAGTGGCCTTCATGAGTTCTGAAAGCAGTCTTGGGTATGTCGACTTCCTTCATGCGGATCTGGTGGTAACCTGAGCGAAGATCCAACTTCGTGAAAAATTGAGCCCCATTGATTTC
>APFE031239774.1:0-18660 GCA_000404065.3 Pinus taeda | reverse complement strand
CTGCTATATTATTTGGATTTGGGACAGTTTGAGCAGGAATTTGAGTAGGTCTGGAAGGTTGTGAGTTAGCTGGAAATTTTAGTTGTGGTGGATTTATTGGTGGAGGAGCAGGTAGTGCTTGTTGAGTAGGTTGAGGCTGATAAACAACTTGCTGAGGATACTACTAATATGGGTAAATTCCATGAATTCTGTGCATACATTTGATCATTTACAGGAAATTGCAAATTTTGATTTGGAAACATACCTTGAGGTGCTGGCCTTGGCTGCCATGGTCTCTTTGTGCCCATGTAATACACTTTTTCGATCTCTGCATTGGCTGCCATATTACAGTTCTGCAAAACTTTAACTTTAGGACAGTTAAACATATCATGATGTTCAGTACAGAAAGCACAAACTTGGATGTTTTCTAGTGGGCAATCTTTTAATGCATGTTTCTTCCGGCATTTTGGGCAGAAAATAGCCATTATCTGATCTTCAGCTTCTTGTCTCTTTTTAGCTTTTAGAGTGTCGATTTGGTTCCCTAGGGTGCTTAACAGATCTGTTTTAAACTCTTCTAACATATTCCCTATTTCAGCCCTTGTGACACTTGCTAAGGCAGATTTTGTGACTTTGGATGACAGGGTTCTTTTTCCCAATTTAGCTTTACTCCTTGAATACGTTTCGCATAATTCAACGATTTCTTCAAAGGGTAAAGCAGAAATGTCACCTTTGCCCATCAAGTTAAGATCCTCCATGTATTCCTCTCGGATGCCTTTCAAGAATATTGTGCGTATCAGGTCTATGTCATTGTTTGGTGTTTAGAGTTTCGAAGTGAAGGAGGAGCTCATCCGGATCGATGAGGCTGGACTACTACAACAACGTTAGACTACAGGTAGGATCTAAACACTTGATTTCTTGTATGGTAAATGCCATTTTTAGAGAAGGATTGCACTTAATTGTCTTGTTTGTCACTAGAAAGTCTTAGGCTTCTAGGGAGGTTGGTTTTGTCTGCAAGATTAACTCTTTCCGCATGACACCTCACAATAGGCATCCAAAAGCTCTTGGAAAATATATGTGGCCTAGTCGTACTGAACCCCAATAGGGCACTATGCAGCTAATGAAACCACCAGTGCAAGGTCTTCTTTAGTCTAACACCTCCTCATGATTTTTCCAACCAATATATGTGGTGTAAATCGGACTCCATGGTCATTGATCAAGTTGATATCATAACATTTGGGTTGCAGTGGAGGTTTGTTCTTCATTTTGATCTCATCATCTTCTTGTGGTTCTTGTATGGGCAACGGTAAAGTTATTCTTGTTCTTCTCTATGTCCTTGATTGGTAGTGATCCCTCCCCTTCCTGATCCATTCTAATAGGTTTCTCTGTTTTCTTTTCACTTGTTTTAAAGTGGAACATTAAATAAAGCTTGTTCTGTCAATCTGTGCTACTTTGTCCTTTTGTGGACGACCTAGTAGTGTACTTCTTCTGTATTTGTGTATTAATGTAGTTTTCCTTCTATGATTAAGTCTCTTCCTGACTTATTTTTATCTTCTAATGTTTGTATTATGACTTCCTCAGGAAATGGTGTTGAGTTCCTTATCGAGTCTTCTTCTGATGGTTTTGGGTTAGTTTTTGAATTGTGGGGGGTTTTTATGAATCTACCTTGATTTCTTTCAACTTGTCATTATTGCTCATGATTTTTATCTGTGTTTTTGTTTATTTTTTTTTATTTCATTTTTTTTTCTTCTTTTCTTTTTAGATCTTTTATGTATGCCTGTATGGTGATGGTGCCGGCATGTAGTGTGCTGCTCTATGGTTCTAGCTAGGCTCTATTTATTATCGACTAAATTCTTAGGCATTAGGGCATGCGTGTAAAGTATTTTGACTTAAAGGATTATTAGCTAAGTGGTTATGGTGGTTGGTGACAGTAGTTTTTTATGGAAGATTTAGGTTTGTTACCTATCATTCGCTCACTTGTGTCATTCATTTAATCTACCTAATTACAAATTGTCCTTCAATTCATTTTTCACGTTAAAACACTTTGTTTCTACGAGTCAATTTTTTTGTGCCCTTCAGCGACCCTATGCATAAAACCTCTATTCAGTACTCCTCAGCTTTGACTAACATTCATGCGAATCTCTCTGTACAGAAATATAGTGAGTGCCTACTTTGAACTGATGGCATTAAGGTTTTTGTCCTTTCTTTAGACGACGTTGTAGGGTCGGTTCCCTTATAGGATTCAACGATTCACTTATCTCCTTGATCCAATTTTCAAGCATGCTCATGAGCATCCTCCATACTCATTCTATTGTATGGGCAACCAATTCTCTTGACTTTTCCTGTCAATTTATACCCTTATTGCAAATGAGAAGAATATCCTAGTATACTTATTTAACGCTGTGCCCGTCCGCTTTCCAGCTGTTGCTGGACTGTTATCAATCTATTCTCAAATCAGGCAACTGTGACATTATCCTGATTATACTATGTCTTTGATATTAAATTCAAGCTCTGATTTTCCATGAATCATGATCGCCAACTGACTAGTCTGAGCTGTGTTTACATGTGGTTTTATAACCCTTATATTTCGAATTCTAATGTTCATTCATCTTTGTTGTTTTTGCTTACCTTGTTGTGATTTTTCAAAATGTTTTTATCCTATATTGATTTCCCGAGGAACAAGGGTACTCTTTTTAGATGCTTTTGTTGCCTCCTTTGTCAGCTTCATGGTATATTTTGACGTTCTTTGTCGCTCATGTAGTATGGTCATTCTACTGTAGATAGTATTCGTCCATGCTTGGACATTCTCTTTTCTTCCCTACCGTTTGCTTTGGGCTATCTGTCATGTAATGAGTCATTGAATTATTTACTTGCTGTGGTCCTTCCTGTGGGTATTTTTCCAAAAATCCCTACTTCGTTTGCATGTAACTTGTATATCAATTTTCATCTTTTTAATATTATAGTTCTTTTAACTCATCAATTTTCAAGGTATCTTCGGATCTTTATGTAATTAGGTCAGAAAATGCTATGTTTTTGGAGGAAACTTTTGGTCATGGAATGGTCCCATCACTCTACTAGAATCATCTGTCTTTCATGTTTAAGAACACATCTACGTAGTATCCAATCTGGTCCCAACTTATATAATTGTCCTACTATTAATGAAAAGTCAACTTCCTTAACCACTTTTTCTTTCTTTTTCTGCGTAGTATTCTTTGAAGGAGCCCTTCTTATGGTCAAAAACTACACAATATCTATGAAATGGTCATTTGAAAGTTTGATTTCAAATAACTAGGCATCAAGGAGATTATCCTCTATCTTGGTTGGTTCTTCCCTTATTTCTAGTCTTGACAGATGGTCAGGTCTTGCATTCAGTCTCCCTGGTTTAACAATGATTTCAAAGTCATATTCCTAGAATAACAATAACCATCTACAAATCTTTCCTCCTAAGACAGGCTTATTAACCAAATAATTCCGTTTAGAATGATTTGTAAACATTTTAAAGTGTGACCCCAACAAATAGTGTCTAAACTTTTGAAAAGCATATACCATGGCTAGTCCTTCCCTTTCTGTAGTGGTGTAATTATTTTCTGCTTTAGATAACTTTCTATTTTCAAAATCTATAGGATGATCGATCTCTTCTGCACTGGGTTGTGCCAATACCACTCCCAAAGCTATACAAAAGGCATCCACATGGACATGGAATTCCTTATTCAAATAAGGAAACACTAGTATAGGTGCAACTACCATTTTTTCTTCAAATATATCGAGGCTCTTCTGACATTCTTCATTCCATTGAAAAGTTACATCCTTCTTTAACAATTTTTCCTTATGCATAGTGATATGAGCATACCCTTTGATGAACTTCTTGTAATACCCAGTATGTACCAATGTAGTGTGAATTTGTCTTATTTTCTTAGGTGGAGGCATGTTCACAATGAGAGAAATCTTAGTAGGGTCTACCATTAGTCCTTTCTTATAGACAATATGTCCCAACAATATGCCGAAAGGTACAAAAATATTCACTTCTTTAGGTTCAAAGAGAATTGATATTGTCTACATGTGTTGAGCATAAGTCTTAAAATTCCAACATGTTTGCTCAAAAATCCAAATACTATCCAATTACCAAAATATACCTCTAAAAACTTGTGGATGTATTCCTTAAAATCTACAACCATCATCGTATAAAATATAGCAGGGGAATTTTTTTATCCATAAGGCATTATTGTGTATTAATATGAGCCCCATTTTGTAGCAAATGTTGTCTTATGCCAATCTTTAGGTGCAATCCTAGTATGTTGATAACCAGAGAATCCATTTGTAAATGAGTAAGCTTCCTAGCCTCCTACATTTTCTAGCAATTGATTTATGAAAGGGGTAGGGAAGGGATCATGTAAACATGCATAATTCAACTTCCTCAAATCAACATAGGTCCTAATATATCCGTGAGTCTTCTTCTCTTGCACCACTATAGGACTCACCCATTGTAATTCTTCTACTGGTTCAATAATTCCTGTTGCTGTCATCTTATCAAGCTCTACCTTCACTTTCTCCTTATACTTTGACTTCCACCTGTAGGATCTTTTTTTGACTGGATTCACATCAGGCTTAGGGGGGTTCTTCATGACTCCTAGATCTCCTATTATACCCTTCATATCTGAAAACTTGTTGGCAAACAGTCCTTGATATTCATGAAGTAACTCTATAACTTTACTGATTGTTTCCTCATCCCAGTAATCTCCTATTTTTGCAAACTTTAGTTCCTTCTCTGATCCTATGTTAACCTTCTTGGCTTTCAGTGGCTTTGTTATGTCTGGTATCTCTAGCTTAGGTCCAGTTACTTTTTGGTATCCTTCTGACTCTGCTATGTTGATTTTGTGAGTATATTCTTCATCTGCAGTAAGGTTATATCACCCAATTGCATTTTTTATTTGTGTATCCCAATCAGGTTGCTGCCATGTTTGTGAGGTTACATTTTCAAATATCCTCTTCTTGATTGTCTGAATGTCCAAATATATGTATGGAAAATTGTCCTTAAAGCTAAATGTTAATATGAAGCCATTAACCATGTCTGCCCAGTTCATGGTACCATGTCTAAGTTATATTTCTAGGTACCAGTTCTTAGGGATTGTCTCTAATGTATGAATGAATCCAAGTACCCATTCTTGTTGTGGAATCTCCTTCCATGTTGTAGTGTATAGCTGGATATTCTTCCTAGGATAAGTTTCACCATCATATTTTATCTCCATCTCTGTATCTATCTATCCAAATATTATTCCCATCAATCTTTGACATTCCTGCCAACCTCCTATATTCTTCTTGTGTGCATTCCACCATCTAGCAGGGGTAGATTTCAGGGCTATATCCAAGGCTGGAAACCTTTCATTTTATGGAATTTTTTATTCATAATCATTAAGAAAAGTATTTACATCACCTAAGCCATCATAATAAGGTAGGTTATATACCTGAAATATCATACAATGAACTCATTTGGTAATTATTTCATAGCGCCTTATGGATACTTCATGCAACATATTCTGCCAGTTCGCCAACTCTTATTCTGAGTCTCGGGTACAAGAATTATTACGCTCCCAACTCAACTTTCCTTCAATAGTAGGGTTAACACAATCATGTTCCTTCGTTATCATTTGATAGATATTATCTATGTCAGTTGCACAATATTCTTCTTTGACTGGTTCTATATATCTTACTCCTCTTGATGGTTCCAATGGAACAATTAGTATCATAGTGTTTCCTTCAAATATCATTTGTCTCTTTTTCAGACTAGTTATGCCCATATTGTCAAATTCCCAGTTAATTCCAAGTAATGTAGGATAAAGGTTACTATCATTGACGATCTCTATTACTTCAAAATCAGCACTACTGCAACTCCTTAAATATCCACTGTGATACCTGGTATTCTTCCAAGAGGGAAGATCTTTTGTTGATTTTCCATCCTTAACTAAATAGATGACCATTGTAGCTTTGACTTACCCATTAATTCCCGTGTCTGCTTTGTCAAGACATTGGCATCATATCCCAGATCTAAAATAATTTGATCCATCTCATATTCTCCTATCTATGCATTAAGCCTCATTTCTCTTCCATCTCTTTTCTATCGATGCAAATTATTGACTATGCTCATCTCACTTCATGGTGTTTCTTTGGATGCACAGGAATCTATTAACTCCTGAAGCCCTTCTACGCCCTTCTAATCTCTTAAAAATTTCATACAAGTTTGCATAAAAGATTTTAAAATACCTACTTGATTTGTTGAATCCTGGTCTTATGTTGGAGCTTGATCTGTGTCAGAGCTTGATTTTGTATCGAAGTTGATGACATGTTGTAGTTACTTTTCTGATCGGGCTTGCGCTGTTCACTAGAGGTCAAAGCTCCAGAATCCATAAAACTTTGCTTTGCTTCCATAAATACTTATTTTTATTTCTAAATATCAAACACAGGAACTTTCTTTGTAGTCTTTCTAACCCACGCACCTTCATATTCTTTCTTGTCATCCACTTTATCACTATCGGCCATAGCTCCACTTCTAGTGACAATAATAATTTGAGATTTGTCAGTCCTCCTTTCAAGAATCATCATTTGAATACTCTGTGTTGACTGTTGATTTTTTTTTTGCATATTTGCCATAAGTACATGACATTTTTCAATTACATGGTCAAAGTATTTATAGTACATACATGTCATTGTGCGGTTCTGGTAGTCTCTCGCTCAATATCCCTCTTGACTAATTTTCTCGTCTATGGAACACAAATCACTCGAAAAGAATGGAACCATGATTTCAATTAGTGGCCTAGTTATAACATGGCTTGATAACCCACTAGTGATAAGCTTTGACTCCTTCAACTCTTAACTAAGTTACAATATGAACTCTTCTACAATATTATTCATTATGATCATGCGGCTAGGCAATTTTCCACAAACAATGGGGGTTGATGTGGCAACCTGTTGAAGTATGGTGGTCAAAATAGTAAGGAAAACTTCTGAGTGGCATAATTTTTTCATGCAAACTCTAATTAAGGAAATTCTTGCATTATTGAAAAAGTATCTATCTGTAGAATAGGAAAAAAATGTGATGCACAAAAAGTGGAAAAGTTTTACCCCCAACATTTCCATATGATGCCTCAAACTACTCCATGAATGTTTCAAACCCCAACATTCCAAATTGGGTAACTCAAACAAAATGGTCATGTGTGTTGATTCCTCTATTGTTTCCACTATGAACGCATTGAGATGTACGAAAAAGAACATAATAATCAAATCAACGTTACTTTAGTGCTTCTTCCTTTTTGGAGGTCCTTGGTTGAGGTAAGGGTTTTCTTGGCTTTCCCTAGATAGGGTTTTAAGGAGCTAGAGCATTATACTAGCCTTTTGATAAGACTATGACATGTGCATGAACTTGATATTGTGCATATTAATCATTTTTTAACCTATAATACGTGTGTGAATTGTAGATTTTATTTTCAACCACATATGTTCAAGGTTTGCAATTTCCAGGTACACATGTCTTTCTTATTTGGCATAAGTTAAAGATACTTATGTGAACAAATTTATAAACAAGTGGGTTTAGGGAGTGAAGAGGGATAAATACAATTATAGGAATAATATTTCATTTCAAAAACTCCTACAACAAGATCATTAACTTTTTGAGCAAGATAAGTTCATTGTTTCTATCAACCATAATAGGATAAGGTCATTATTTCTATAAACCTTATAAATAAGTTTAATTTCATCAATGTTTACTTGGTAGAAAAAATTCTACTCTTTGTAAAACATATCTACAACATATATATGGCAGGTGAAAATATTCAAATTTTTGAGCATTCAAAATTTACTATGTATAAATATATTTTGCATTTATATTTTCATGATATAGTTGTGCATATTATTCTTGGATTTTATTAAATGGTATAAGTCAATAAGGATAATATTAATATATAAGGAAGTTTTAGAATATTTGGTACATGAAAAAGAAAATCATCTTGCAAGGTATTTGCGATCTTGGAGTCAATGCATCATAATCATTGTGATCTGTGAATAGATAAAAATTCATGTTCATTCCTCCAAGGGAATCCTTTTCATATCCAATGGCACAATATGCCAAGAATTTTTGTGGTGCTACCACTTGAGATTGCAATGCCAGAAATTATCGATAGGGCTGCCAATTTTGTAATATGCATAGCCCAACTCTCACCTCTTCTTCTTGTTGTCAATGCTTCTAGAATATAAGAAACAATTCAAAAATTTACCCTCAAACATTAAAAACCCTATTAACCAAATAAACTTGACAAATCATAACTGAGTTTTCTAATTATATTTGAACAATCTACACTACATTATCTAGATAATTTTCTACAGTAGTGGTATTGACAAGTCCTGCTTCTATGCAATCCTCTACAAACGTGGATCCAAATGGGAATTTTTCCCCCACTATATATGCATAGGATTTCGATCGAGAGAATCTAGTTCAAGGTACTATATTTCTTCATTTTAATACAAAAAATTGACTAATCACAAGCCACCATATTCACCTCACTCTTGTAATATTCTAGTTTATTCATGAAATCTATAATATATAAACCAAATAAAAAGTGAATATATTTATTAATATTTAAAAAAAGGCTTCAATTTGTCCGCCTGGGGTAGCTGAAGTGGCGATGGTCGTGGAATGAAGTCTCACCGAACTAGAGATCTTGTGTTTGAATCTTGGGCTACCCTCCCCCATAGCGGGGTGAATAATGGACATGTAAACACAAAATAAGAGAGTCCTACCAAGCTTACAAAAAAAAGGCTTCAATTTATTACATTGGTTATGCACATATACTTATATCATAAACACAATGACAATGAAACAAATGTTGAGAACATTGTTTCCAAGCTTCTACTGAGTAGAGAAGCACATTGCAATTTTAATTTCTTAGTGACTTATCTTGTTAGTGTCAAACAATTTTCTCATAGAAAAATCCATTAAAAGTGAGGAAATTAGTGGTGAGATCATTTTTTATAAGGTTGATGGTTTCAAAGCATTATTGATAGTCCCACCCATGCCCTCTCCAAATTCCTTACCATGAAGCTTGATCCCTTCTCTTTCCACTACCCCTCCTTCATTAAAGACATTGTTGATTTCATTGAGAAAACCAAACACCTAAATCTTGATGGAAATGGCATCATGGTTAGCTTTGATGTTGTCTACCTATTTACCAAAACCATATCCCAGAAGCCATTAACTCATTTACAAACTAATTGACTCTGAAACCCTCAACCTTATCAAAACTTTCTTGACCAACACTTTCCTCACTTTTAATAGAGTATGCTACGAAAAAACAAGGTGCACAACCATGGGTTCCTCTCTTTCCCTTGTTGTTGCCAAAATTTTTATATAGCACATTGAAACCTTATCCCTTAAAATCTTTGACTTAAAACCTATGTTATAGAATCTCTTTGTCGATGAAACCTTTGTTATTTGGTCCCATGGTATGCTAGAACTTTGAAAATTTCCCTCTCATGCAAATTTGTGTCTCTTCACCTTTTTTTTAATGGTATTTTCCTTTATTTTCATAAATAAAATTCTAATTCATGCCTGTAAGAACTTTGGACACCACATATCTCCACAATGGTATGATATTGTCCACTTTGGGCCTAAGCCCTGATGGATTTGTTTTTGGGCTTTACTCCCAAAAGGCCTCATACCAATGGATATATTTGTCCATCCTTATATACCCCTTATCCTCCCCACTTCTAGTAAATGTGGGACTTTGGTCATATACCCAACAATCCTCCCCTTGAACAAAGGACCATCGAGCCTCCCCTCAAACGATTATCCATCTGTCCACTATCTACGAACCAGGATTCTCCACTCCAATGCATTGGAAGCACACACCTTACATGGAACACCACCTGCCTCGAGAGCTTGCTCTATCCCAAGTCAACTCCTCTTCACCGTGTTGGGACCAGGACATGTCCATGAAGAATCTGGAGCACACCACCTATCTAACCGAGCTCATCCACGAATCCCATCATGATATTACCGGGGCCCACCACCTTCGTTCCGAATTCTGATGATTCATCCACTTGGCTAACTTCAGAACTTGGCTCTGATACCACTTGTAAGAACTCTGGACACCACATATCTCCAAAATGGTATGATATTGTCCACTTTGGGCCTAAGCCCACATGGATTTGTTTTTGGGCTTTACCCCCAAAAGACCTCATACTAATGGAGATATTTGTCCATCCTTATATACCCATGATCCTCCCCACTTCTAGTCAATGTGGGACTTTGGTCGTATACCCAGCAATGCCTCTTTTCCTTTGCCAATTTCCTTGTCAAATAATAAATGGAAAATGATGCCCAATATAGTTCTTTACCCAACATTTAGCAAGTTGGAATATGTGTCCCATGAACTTGGTCTTATTTTTCCTTTATTAACCTTTAGTACATGAAATTTGACTCGGGGTTGTTACAAACCCCTCCCCCTTAGGTGAACACCATCCTCGGTGTTTTATGACACCTATGACCAAAAAACTACTAAAATAAAGCATATTACCTATGTAGCTTTATATCACATCACAATGTAATATTTACAATGAACAACTACTACAAACCATGACCAACATGACAAACATAACAATCATACCACTTATTGGGGCTTTATAACATAGATCATTATGTTATATACAATCATACACATATATACATAAATATACCAAAACTCATTTTCTTGAGCCAATAAATAGTGAAGATACAAATGCTGCATATGATTGCCCATCTCCCATGTAGCTTCATCAGGGCCAAAGTGCTTCCATTTCTCTTTAACTTGCTCAATTTCTTGGTTCCAGAGCATGCATTGTTTCCACTCAAATATGCATTGTGGTTATGGTTATAATTCGCCCTCTAGTTCCACCTGTAATACATACCAGTCAATCACATGATAAACATGCTGCACAAATATATTAAGCAATGAAACGTGGAAAAAATCATGGAATTTCACTATAAGAGGTAGTGCAATTTCTTAGGCCACTATTCCAATACTCTTGAGGATCTCAAAAGGCCCACCATACCAAGGTGCCAACTTGTCACATGATCTAATTCTGAAGGAGCTCCTCTTGGGATTGATGCATGAGTACACATGCTACCGAACTTGAAACTCCTCAAATACCATGTACTGATATGCATAAATATTCTGCTTGTCTTGTGCTACCATCAAATTCCTCTTAATATCCTGCATTTCTTGTTCTAGCTCTACCAACATATCTATTCCAATAAATACCCCATTCACTAGATCACTCCAGCTAATGGGAGTATTACAAATCTACCCATAATTTTTTTAAATAGGCTCATCTTCAAGGACTGCTGATACCCATTATTATAATCAAACTCTACTAGTGGAATATACTCTTCCAACTTCCTCTACTAATGCATAACATATATCCTCAACATGTCCTCAAATATCTTGTTGACCCTCTATGTTTGTTTCAAATACCTCTTGAAAGTTCAACAATACTAGATACCTCTTCAAGACCTCAGCATCCTCAACATCCTTCCCTTTCTCACTAAAAACATGCACTACAAAAAATAAACATCCTTTCCTATGACTGCACTTAGCTTGTATAGATATAACCATTCTAAATGATGTAGGCTTCTTCTTTCCCTGTAAGATTCTCTTCTCTCCACCATCATCTAAGCACTCAATAGCCTTCTCGTAGAAATCTGCCTTAGTCTTGTGAAGGTACAACTAATCCATGCCCAAAATTATATTGTATGAATCCAAAGGAAGAACATTGAGATGTGATGATGTAGGCATATTATTCAACCCAAATGCACAAGCTCTCACCCAGTGATGAACACTTTTTGGTACTTGTAGCCAACTAGACCAACCAAGACTCTGCATGCCCTTCTTTTCTTATGGCACACTTATCAACGAGGTTAATATTAATATAAATATAATTATATCTAGGATCAATCAAAATGGAAGAAACTCGATCACAGAGCTTACCTTCCATCTTAATAATGAATTCTTGGTTATCAACTTGCTTGTTATCAAATGCTGCATAAATATGAGTAATGCTCTACCCGACATCCCTAACTATCTGTGTCTCCTGAGAACTGTAGACTTTGAGTTTGGCTACCCTGGTACAATGACCAATCCTTCTTATAGTAATCCTTTCCACAAATACAACACTGCAATGGTTCTCTACCAATACCTTTATTATGCTTCTCTCCAAGATGAGATCCATGTCCCTTCTTTACTACAACAAACTTCTTATAAGAAGCCACATTCTTACTTGCATCCTAAGGTATTTCCCTCTTCATAGGCCACTTTCATTTGGTTTTATTAATCCCTTTCCAAGCACACGTAGGCTTCATCCTGCACTTCGAGTGCTCATAATAGTGCCTCAAATTCGCACTAATTTCCTTGAATGACCGAGGCTCATCATACTCAATACAATCTTTGAATGCTAAGAAAAGTCCACTGATGAATCTTTCAACCTCTGTATTCTTTTCCTTAAGATATGGCACATACCTTAACAACTCCATAAATTTATTCATGTACACTTCATCTATCATAGACCCGGCCTTAAATTCATAGAACTTGCTAGCCTTACCATCATAGTATCTCTAACAAGTACATCTTCCTTAATAGGCTTTTGAACTCACACCAACTCAACTCCTCTGTATTGATGCCTCTGACATGCTTTACATATTCCTACCAAATATCTACCTTTCCCTTGAGACTAAAAATAACTATCCTAGCTTTCATGTTCTCTGTATAATCATGTAGCTCAAAAAGCTTCTTCATCCCAATCAACCATGGTTCTACATCTTTTGGTTTCTTCAGCTCTTCATGGAATGTAGGAGCCTTGGATTTCTTGAACTCATCTAGAAAATACCCCCTCTCACTCCTCCTGTAAGGATGATAGCGATGATGACCATGATGCCTCTATGATTGAGAACTAGAATAAAACCTATGCCACCTCTGATTGTGTCATCCTCATTCTATTTGTGCCCTCCTTGAGACCTTTGTTGGGAACAATATTGAGAGGAGGGTGAATCAGTATTTTAAATACTCACAAAAATAATTTTCTTTTCTGAAATATGTACGTGACTTTACTGAACCAAACTCATGTATGTAGGTGACTGTTGTAAAAGAAATTAGCATAATATTAGTAAACTTGTGAAACAGTTAATTCATTATATGTTAAAATTGAACTAGAATGTAAGAGATTTATCAGGAATTTGATAAGAAGTAAGTAGTGTTACCGGGAGATCTAGTGTCTATGCAGAGCTGCTAGTCCCACTAATATGGGTAGCTATCTTAGAAACAAATATATTAAAGTTAATTTTGTTTCCCTTTATGAGAAGTAGATAGGAGAGGAGCAAGGAATACCAACCTCAACATTTTGCTTGGTTTTCTACTCGCTCCTTCTCCTCTTTGATGGATCTTTGCCACTCCTCCCTTGACCACTCCAGTTAAAAGAGTACCTGTAAAGTCAAAGAAGCATAATACCTTCAAAATGCAGAGATGTACAATCGTAAACAATATAGGACCAGATATATATTGACCACACACATGCATATATTAGCAAACATACAAGAATGTGGAGGAAAACTTGAATAGCTTTATTGATATAAATATTAAAAGAGAGGATTACAACCCATTGATCTGATCCAGCGTCATCCTCCCAGGATGAAAGATCTTCTTCACCTCATGAAAAGATTAGATCACCCAACACTATGATATTCCACCAAGAAACCAACAACACTTCCTTACAAGATACAAGATTCTAGCCTCTGGATCTCTAGGATGAGGGATCCATATATGGATGATTGCAGGGGGGTGAGTCAGCTTTTGGGATTTTGATTAGTGTCCTCTCTCTGATAGTTCTTGGTTCCACTTGGATATTGATGATCTCTTACTCATCCCTGGGTGAAATCAGAGAAGCAAGTGTCACAAGAGAAGTTTCTGGAAGATTCCATGAACATCCACCTTGCAAACTGTGTCTACCATTTGTCTACTCTTTCCCATCACACCCTACAGAAGGGATTTTCAATATGCATCTCACTTTTTGCATTGAGTAGGTGAGAGCATCACACCCTCTACACTGAGCAATCTGTATGGTCCAATTTTGACCAGTTCTGAGCAGTTTTCTGTGTAGAACTTGTGGGATATGATGTAATCCGCTGACCTTGTTCCTTTAGGGCATGAAACAAAACTTTTAGGGACTCATAAGCCCTTGGTTTATGGACATATCTGATTGGGGTTACAGTGCCAAAATATTTCTATAACAGTTTCCCCCTAAAGCATGAGGTTGAAAATCTTTTGATGTCGGGTGAAATGCTTTATCATGAGGATCCGAGGTTTTTCAAGCTAGAAGGTGACCTGTAGTAAGATACAATACAATACATTATCTTCATAATGTTTTCATGATCTCGCTGAGGTAGGCATTCCCATGCTCAGCTTTATAAATTCATTTTCATGTACATAGGACAAACAACCACTTGTGTGGAAGACTAATGATTCTGATAGAGCCATCATCCTTTGATTCGGATGATCATCTGTGTAGCAATGATGTACATTTGATGTCTTTATTTTCCTGAATATATCATAGCCCATATGGATAAAACCAGATTTGGGGTCTTCAAACTCATCCAATATTCGTCTGAAGTACAAGTCGATCCATGTGAAAAATGTTCTAGAGTCGAACATGGAAAGACATCACCTGATTACCAGCCAATGATGTAAGTTGTTAACAGGTGCGAGAGGAATCATCGATAATGATGATGACCCTCAAGGTACTACAGTACAATTTGCGTGGTGTGAAAATAAGACTTGGCGTCGAACACCATGCAAAATCTCTCAGTCGAAGGCCATTGATGTAAACTTGTCACAGGAAGTGAGAAACATGCCATTGAGTCATGCAAGCTTCAAGGTACTGAAAGGGTTCTCCCTAGGTCTACTTCTTGGTTAATGAGCTGATGTCAACAAGAAGAGACCTATCGTAGGAGGGCCTTAATGAATCCCACATCTATGACATGGAATGGAGCAAATGACTTTTTGGAGGTGAAAACGATCTAATGATACAAGGTTCAGGGTGGCGGTCATGAAAGAATGGAGCGTGAATGCATTGCAGTGGATGAGACACAAGATGGGTTGGTGAATTCTCTGATCGAATTCTCTTGAAAATATCAGTGAAACTAAAATGGATTGGTAGCATTAACCCCAAAGATGGATGGTATGGTGGACCAATGGTAATATGACCACTGAACGGAATAACCCAACTTGACTCAATCACGGTGATGGAGTGAAAGTGTCATGTTCAAGAGCGACTCGCTACCAATAAATTTTCTTCAAGTTTTCTTCCCAATTTTCCCCAGTCATTGCTGACTAGTACCTCTTTATTTTTATCAAGCTTGAGGAGGACAACATATGATTGTGCTATAATTTTCCCTTCGGACAAACCCGTCACTATGTTTTAACAAGCCTAGCGATAGTGAAACTCGTTCTTGTCTCTATCGATAAGTTTGTCGCTATCGTTTTAACGAGTTTAACGACAAAGACAACTTGGTACTTTTTCAATTTTAGAGAGTCTGGAAAGGGACGAAAAGGAAACTCCAATAATCCTTTTTCGTCATATAATCCCTTAAGTTTGAAAAAGTATAAAATAATATGAAAGGGATGACTTACTGATAGTTTTAACGAAATGAACAAAACAAGTGCTCGATCTTTTTGTGTACTAATCCCTCAGGTCCAAAAAGATTAAAATCTAGAGGAGGGATAGCACGCCCAATAGCTTTAACGAGCTGGAGAGGCCAATTCCTCGACAATCTTTTCATATTTTACGAGTTAGTTGAAAAGAGCTTAAAGGAGACTCGTTTTTGAGGAACAAGTGATATTTTCGGGTAGTCTCTGATTCTAAGTAAGTTTTGGAATCTTCCAATCATGGCAGTGTCACAAGGATGGCTAACAGAATCACGTGTCGTGACTGTTCCTCAAAAGGGTAAACAATCAAATGGAGGCATATGATCAGCTAAAACAGAGTGGAAGTGATGGTAATAACATGGCCAAGGCTCAAAAGCTGATGATAATGCGTTCACAATCGTTATTTACCGAAGGTTGGTTCATTTTTTAATTATATTAACCTCTGGTGGAACATGTGCTCATTGCTTAGGTTTAATTTTTAACGAGCTTGAAATTTGCGTAAAACTGCTTGTGGTGGGTTTATTTTTTAATGAGCTTGAACCATGCGGTAACACTACTTGTGGTCTGGTTTATTTTTTAATGAGCTTGAACCATACGATAACATATGCTCAGATTCAGTTTCATGTTTACACAAGCTTGAAATGAAAAACTATGCTTGTTATAAGTTCACCTGCCCCCAACATAATAACACAAATCGAGGTGCATGCCCCACAAGCTTCATTGTATTCAACACAGTGGTTGGAATGAAGGCTTACCTTCAAGATATTTGAAAGACTCGACTTTGAAAGGGAGTTGTCTCCTTTTTTAATGAGGTTGACACAGTAAAAGAACTATCCTCATGGCAACCTTTGATCACAACTCATAAGGGGTCATGAAGGAAAGATCTAGCTCCAATGCCCCCATACATAATGTACGACATCACTAAATTGATCATCAGATGATGTAGCTATGGTAGGGCTTGGAGGAAATACCTTGTGATGATCCACACTATCAAAATGTTATGAATTATTATTCATCTTTGTTGATATAGAAGATCTCATGTGACAGGTTTCCACTGTGGCCATTTCTACCAGATTTTTTGGAGGCGGTAGGGAAAAAGTACCCATCAATGTCAGGTCTTTTAGTAGGCCTACTCTGATATTTTGAAGTGAATGAGAGCTCACGTGGATCATCGGAATGCTTCCTGTAACTTGTGAACTGTTAGGGAGAAATGTTTGTTAGTCAATGATTGTAATTCCTCCTTGGAAAGGAAATGCAATCTTTCTAAAGTATGTCGACACAACAGTGGCCATAGCATAGATCCAGGGCCTTCCCAGTAGGATTTTGTAATCAAGGTTTCCGTCGATAACTTCAACATCAATTTCTACTGTCTTGCCCCCCAGTTTGACTTGCAAGTTACATAATATCCCGTATCGGGTGTATGTTCGTCCATCAAATTCTTTTAATGTCATTGACGATTGCGACAAGGGTGGAGATCCCAAAGCTTTCCAGCAGCTCATCGACATAATACATGTAGATGCCCCCTCCTCAATAATTGTTCGATGAATAGTTTTGTTGAGGGCTTTCACTTGAATAAGGAAAGCTAGTTGAGCTGGTAACTGAGGATCATATCCTTTATGATTAAAGGCAACAAGATTGGAATCCTCTGGCTCAATCCCACCTATTTCTGAAAATAGAGCCTGCTTCTGGGAGGGGCAATTTTGCAGTACCTCAAGTGTCGACATAGTGGACGATGATTGGGCCAGGTCCTCTACTATATTATAATGCTATGTTGCTCTGGCACGAGGATTAAATGTCGATTTGTGTACTACTCCCTTTGGCGGCTTTATTGTTAGCTTAGGAATGATGGGTGGCACAGCTTCGATCGAAGTTGTTTTCAAACTACTAGGTTGATCATTAGCCTTGTTGTTCGATAGTTGTGGATTCCCGTAATATTTATTCCTTGTCGATATCAAAGCATCATTTTGTTGCTTCAAAATAGACAACATTAGCACTTGGGATGGGGAAGCATTGTCGCTAGCAACCAAATTTTTTCCTGGATTTGGAAACAGATCATTCAATACCGCCGAGGTTTTTGAACTCTTCAAGAATTTTCTAAGTGAAACTTTATGTGGACAATCTTTTTCCCAATGATCGTCATCACATATAAAGCATGGATGACTTGGTTTCCTATCTCCAGAAGGGTTTGCAGAAGATTTTTCAGGAGATGGCTCATCCTGTTTTTTCTTCTTACCTTTCTTTATCTTCTTGCCTCCTGGTTGCTTCAGTTCTTTGCCTTTGTCAATCGACACGAAATTTACCTCAGAGGTGAGAAGTTCTTCATTTTCATTTTGATTAGAAACCATGTGAGCTTTCTTTGATGTATCCTTTACATTTTTCATGCTAGTTGTACCTATCACATCATCGCCGACATGAGAGTCTTTGTTTAATTTAGGAGGAGGAGGAACGAAAAATTTTGGTCTACGAGCATCAAGGATTTTGTCATAGAGCGTGCCAGACTGAGTAGAGATTAAGTCTAGATATTGCACATGAAAAATGACTTGCTCTTCAGTGACGAATCCTCCCTTTGCCACATCTTCTGTGATAGTGTTGAAAATAATACTGAGAGGGGGGGTAAATCAATATTATCTAGTCCTTTTAACAATTATTCCTTATTTATACTTTGAATTATTTTTGCATATTAGTACCATAAAACAAGAGCATGAACAAGAAAAACAGACAGTCACTTCAAAGAACACCAGATATAAGGTGGAAACCCAATGTGGGTGAAAACCACCTGCTGCAATATGTCTCTATCTTCTTTCAAATTAGAAACTCCTTTTACAATGGTCTTGTACTGGTGCAGTCCTTTACCAGTTCGCAGGCTGCAACCTACAGAGAGCTACAACTCTCTCTCATTTTCCAGTCTCTCCTGGAAGGGAGCCACAACCCCCTACTTCTTTTCTTTCAAGGACCACTTTTCATAAAT
>APFE031239764.1:0-52361 GCA_000404065.3 Pinus taeda | reverse complement strand
TGTACCAACTTACCCAAAACAGGGCCCACAATTTGGCGTTTCATCTTCTAGGGTTAGGTTTTGGAATGTGAAGGGTTTTCCATTGTTTCTCAACAATAAATAGGCCTTCGAGCCTCATTGTAACACAGTTCAGAGCCATGTAGCCACACATGTCTTCTCAGAGATAAGCTACCATCGCCCTAGCTGGTTTATTTCCATTTCTGGTTGTATGCATATTTCAGTATTTTCCATTAATTAAATGAAGTATTATTTCCGCTGCATATCTGTCTTTATGGTTATCTCTATATTTTATTGCATTCCTGTTTAAATCCGGATCAATGGTATCAAAGCGATCTTCTTTTTCTCTGTTTTTCTTTGCATGTCCCCAACGAGGTCAGGATATAAGGAGTTAGGGCTTGAACTGGTCAAACCTTTGCAAGACCAGCCTCACAAACCTCGACGACCTCCCATGGCGGATGATAAGAAAGACGAGGGGGCAGGAGATCCTATCAAAATCTTGCTCGAAGAGGCACTCGAGCGGCAAAGGAACGTGATGATGGATAGCTTTGCGCAGATCCTTCAGCGGCTACCCAGAGGCAACGAATCGGCTTCCAACAGCTACTCTAGAAACGCCACACCATTTAAGGTACAAGTTAACTTTGAAATCCCCATCTTCGAGGGTAAAATAGACGTAGATGCGGTAGATAAATGGTTAAATCTGCTAGATGGGTATTTTCCTGTTCATGAATTTTCAAGTCGGGAAAAGATTGTTTTCGCTCTTCTCAAAGCAGCCCCCCACGTCAAGGACTGGTGGGAAACCTACTGCAAGCAGAAGGATGAAAGTACAGGGTCACTGTTTTCAGCCGCACCCATTTGGAATGACTTCCGGGATGCCATCAAGGAATAGTACTACCCTGTCAAAAGCTATGAGGACAAATACATCAAATGGACCACATTGCGGCAGGGACGAGACCAAGATGTGCCGGAGTTCACAAACAAATGGGTATCAAAAATTTTGAGCTGCATCTAGTGCTCAAATACTGCGGCTGCCTACACAGATACATCCAGGAAGAGATGGAGTTCCTAAACATCTCCTCACTCGGCATGGCGTATCGATACGCTGTCAAAATCGAGCAAAAGTTCAAACAGAAGAAGCGAGACTTTGGATCTGCAAATCCGAAGCCCAAAGGACAAAGCCAAGGCGGGGTGACCCAAGACAACCTGTCGAAGCCGCAAGAAAAGAACAACACCACGAAGCTGAAGAAGGACATAGGAAAGTGGTGTGAGTTCCACAAGGGTCCCACTCATAACACAAGTGAGTGTTGGACCAAGCAGTCACTGGTGGCCAAGTTGAAGGCTTCTGAACCAGATACATGTTCCGACCCTGAGCCAGAACCCAACAAGGGGAATGGCAAAGGGAAGCATATCATTGATGCGGACCCTAGCACCATTGTTGCCACTTCCAAGATCTAGAAGAATGAGCCCGAAGACACAGAGGAAGGGGAGCGTCTTTTCCACTCACAGATGTGGGTGAAGGGTTCGCCGCTACAATTCATTGTCGACAGTGGTAGCCAAAAGAACCTTATTTCAACAGAGGTCGTGAATCGGTTGGGCCTACCGACTACACCACACCCACAATCATACAGTATCGAGTGGCTTCATGAAGGACGAGATCTCAAAGTTTGCCAGCAGTGTCGCCTTTGCTACAGCATCAAGCCCTTCACAGACGAGGCATTGTGTGATGTTACACCTCTAGATGTTTGTGATGTACTATTAGGCCAGCCATACTTGTGGAGGCGACATGTTGTGTATGAGTCAAGGCCTCGTGTTGTCATTATTTCTTTGAATAATTCATTATACAGCATACCGGAGGTAGCCCCACCTACCACCACCTCTTCGATCACTGTTAAGAAAGGCGACAAGCTCATCTCCTAGACTATGAAATTCATTTTCTGTCTGGTTCACTCCCAAAGTAAGGGGAAGATCGTTGCTACATCCATGACCCCCGCAAAGGGTTCCTCCATGCAGCAGCAGCAGCAAAGGGATACAGTCATGACAGAACACATTAACAACTTCTCCTCACCCACAGGGGTACCACACAAGTTTCAAGTGGGCGACAAAGTTTGGTTGCATCTACAGAGAGAACGCCTTACCAGAACCCATCAGAAACTCAAACCACTCCAACATGGTCCTTACACCAGTACCAAGGCTACGGGCAACAATGCTTTGAAGCACAGCATTCCTCCATTCCTTTGCTTCCACCGAGTGTTCAATATGGACCATAGTCGACCATGCTTCCCACCATTTCTGGACACAGCAAAGATTACAGAACAGCTCACCAGAGTCCCAGCTCGGCAGAAGCTTCCTCATCTCAAGGAGGAACTCAACGCAATGGGGACCATTGCTTCCTAAGGGGGCAGGAATGATCCAGGTGGATGTTGGTGGCCACCCACCTATCCCATTTGGACCCCACAACTGTCTCTTTCAATTTTTCAGTTTCCTTAATTATAGCACAGTTTACTATTTTTAGCAGTTTTTCGGGTCCTAAACTTCCGGAGCCGTTTTGAGGCCCTAAACGATGTTTTTGGGAAATGTACCGCCAGCGATTTCTCTGATAGAAAATTGTCTTTTCTGTCATAGTCCTCGGAGAGATCTTTCCAACGGGCTATCATGCACGTCAAACGGAGATAAAACGACCAATTCGCGACCCCGGGAAGTTGATGTACCAACTTACCCAAAAACGGGGCCCACAATTTGGCGTTTCATCTTCCAGGGTTAGGTTTTGGAATGTGAAGGGTTTTCCATTGTTTCTCAACAATAAATAGGCCTTCGAGCCTCATTGTAACACAGTTCAGAGCCATGTAGCCACACATGTCTTCTCAGAGATAAGCTACCATCACCCTAGCTAGTTTATTTCCATTTCTGGTTGTAAGCATATTTCAGTATTTTCCATTAATTAAATGAAGTATTATTTCCGTTGCATATCTATCTTTATGGTTATCTCTGTATTTTATTGCCTTCCTATTTAAGTCCGGATCATTATGCATATGTAGAACATGAATCCTTTGATTCCTCTTTAGAATCTTTTATATGTGATATTTGGTATTTTTTTGTTCTCTTGCTTGTTTTGGATGATTTGCAAGTTCCACTTAGAGAAATTGGAGTTGGAGTTGGAGCTAACAAGTAAATAGAACAAGGAAGCTTGCATTGGATTCCAAGTAGGTTATATTCCCATATTTAAAAAATCTCTAAGGAAAGGATTGCATATTTATCTTGGTTGTTTCTCAACCAAGCCACTAGGTCTAGAGAGATTTATTTTATCTGTAGAAGGAATTCATCCACAAAACAACTTGGTGACTCCACTAGAGAATAAGATGTTATTTAGTGGTTTTATTTGCCTAGCCTTTTAGGAACTATGAAGTTGAATCTATTTATCTTGTTCAAACTATCGTTAGACTTAGAAAAGCTTAATTTTGAGCTTGGTTAGGGTTTGATTTGTGTGTTTTGAGTGAAATTATCCCTATCACACCTTTTCTTCTAAAACAGAGTGACCCAACACACCTGTCCAATTCTATAAGTGTGATGACTGACACCGATTCCCATATATTACCTGCACTGATCCTATAAGTGCAAAAACTTTACATTTTTCCTTCCTTGCTTTCAATTTTATTTTGTTTACAATGTCCTCTTGAGTATCCGGTCTATCCAAGCTCTATTTGAAGCAAACATTTTTTGTGAAATTGAGTTTGATTTCCTTAAGGTAAGAGTTTGTGTCTTGTTTCTTTTCTTATTGATTATATTTTTTTTAATCATTTAACATGGTTATTGACTTGTTAAACGAATTTTCATATTACAGTTCAGTCTATTTGCATTCTATTTGATTCAATAATCTTGCCATATTTTCATTTTTCTTTGTTTTTAAAATTGAAAACAAAAGAAAAAGAAAATTTTCATTTTGTCATGCATTAGAGCTTTGAATTGTGATACATCAAACACAACATTCAGGGAGATTTCCTACATGTACGTGTTGGGCATGGAATCCCCCCAAGGCATGTTTTGGGGCTCAAAGCCCAAGTTTTGACCTGATATTGTTGTAAAGACTCTGCGAATTGTAGGCACGGAGGGCGAAATGTATGGTAGATTCACAGGGTTGTCCGCCCTAGTCTTGTAATGTAATGTTAGCCTGCCCATGGTCCGCAGACCATGGGATTGTATAAATAGAGCAAGGCTCTAAGTGTAAAAGGGAACTACTGAATAGAAGGATAGCGAAGAAGCAGAAGAAGAGAGCAAGAGTGTAAGTTTCTAAGTGTGTCTTGGGTTGTAGGGTAGGAGAAGGCTCTGCAACTGAGTGCATAGAGGCCTAGTAGTCTGAAGCTGAGTGTGCAGACCCCTGCAGCTGAGTGTGCAGGGCGGAGTCGAGTCTGTAACTGAGGGAGAAAATAATAAAGAGAAGTTTTATCTTAATTTTGTGTATCTATTCTTGGGTTATTGCATGTTTGACATAAATTTCAAATATACTGTTTATTTACATCGCACACTTGTATGAATGGTTTGTATTGTTAAGTATAACTTAAAACATGCAAGTAGACTAAGATAATCAACTGATATTGGAATATCAATAAGGACTTGGATAATAACAATGTTCAGCCCCTGAGTAGGGCTGCACGAAGGCAGCATCTCAGGTTACGAGGTACGGGCAAGTGCGTGTAGCAACGTGTGCACAAGGTCGAACCGTGGACCACTTGAACTCATCAGACATCTCCATGGTGTGTAAACCTAGTTCTAGCACCCTCCCATACTACTTCGAGTGAGACCTCATTCTGCACTCCACGGACTGTTGTCGAAAGGGCCAGTAGTACAGAGATTTGTTTGGCTAAATCGACTCTGAACCTGGGTTAGGCCCCAACAAGCCAACAAATGGTTATGTTCCCAAGATTTGGATCTGCATAAGAGATGTTTGATGTCGTGTCACTGGAATCCAACAAAGAAAGAAATTGAAGAGTGGTTGGAGAGGAGAATTCATGAGTTCGCGGTGGAGGAAAACAGGAATTCACGAGTATCAAAGAAAGAGTGGTTAAAGTGCTACTTATATACAGAAATCCACGAAATTTTCTTTTCATCCTTCCCCTCTGAGTTGTACGAGTGGATTGTGAAGTTAGTAGACAGTCAGGGAAGGTGTAGGCTTGAAAAACCTATTGTGTGGACTCTAGAGTTGGTGCGCAGAATAGAAGCATCAGAAGATAAGATCGCACGTGTTGGGATCATTGCCTCGATTGGATTATTGGAGGGTTTATCAGCAAGTTCACGATAGATACTTCAGTCAGCTATAGAGAGGCAAAATGACACTTCCTCAAAGGACCGTAAAGTAAGTACGTTAATTCTTTGAATACTTGGATTAAGATGCTACTATGTGAAAAGCGGGTTATGTGAATAAATTGATGTTTGGGGCTACGCGCAGTGGGAGGATCTAAATAGAAATGAAGGTAGCACAGAGGTAGAAACTAACCCTTTGATTTCACCTTCGAGATGAAGTGAGGAAGAGCTCATGAAGGTTTCACCAAGAAGTGCAATCAGTTTGACAAGGCAGCGGATTCCGCACATACCACTTCCACCTACACCACTGCCAGTCTCACCCTCTTCACCCCCATCTCCGCCCACACCACCTCTGCCACCACCACAGTTCAATATAGCAAGCGCAATAAAGTTGTTGGTATTCAAAGGATTAGGGAACGAAGATTCAGACCAATTTTGGTTCGTGGTAAAGGTTGTATGGGAAGTGCAGGGAGTCACAGATGACAACATAAAAAAAGAAACACTGGTCAGTGCCCTACAGTACCCCGCATTGATGTGGTACATTAAACATTCTACTGACAATCCGAACACAGGGATCATGGATATCCAAGCTGCGCTAGACAAGGAATTCAGCAGGCCAAAATCAGAGACACAATCGATTATCGAATTTAAGGAAATCATGATGCTTCTGAGCGAGACTCCCTGGGAGCTGGATAAGAGACTGAAGGGTATGATTTGTGAAGCCAGCATGACCTTGACAAATGGCCAGCACCGCACATGGTTTTTAGCGTCGCTAAGACCACATCTAAGGACCGCGCTTTCATAGCAGAAGCTATCCACTTAGGCTGAAGTTTTGGAGATGGCAATGAGACTGCACAAGACCCCAATACAAGATCCTAACCTGGGAGTCCAACAGATCCACGCGCAGTTGAAAAACTTGTGTCTAGTAATGCAGAGTTTGAAACAAGACAGGACATGTCACCCAGAAGAACGTGAGGAGGTATGGTGCATAAAGTGCAAAGGCCGGGGACATGACAAGGATCATTGTCCAGTCTTTGCGAACTACCTGGTGGGAGGAGGGCCAATGCCATTAAGACTAGAGGCACAAGCTAGACCGAGTGCGGTGCCTGCATTATGGTGCGCGATTTGTCAAAAAGGAGGAAAACATGCTACAGATAACTACCATCTATTACAGAAGTATACGCAGACTTCCCAGCAGTTATTCTATAATTTCTGCAAATTGGTAGGCCATGATGAGCATACCTGTAGAAGTTATGAACTGATGATGGATCGAACTCCTACCTACAGGGTGCAGACCAAAATGTGAACCTTCGATCAAAATGCAGGGATGGCACGCACTAGATATCAGGGGCACAGACGAGGTCAAGGTGGAATGGGACTAGGAAGGGGTCGCAGACAGTTGATCTGTTACAATTGTGAAGGACCAGGGCATTATGCTCACGATTGTACAAATCCAACGATAGCATCATGTTTATATTGTACCCAATTTGATCATGAGATAAAGGACTGTCCCACGCTAATAACAAGGTTGTGTGATAAAGGAGCACTCCAACCTCCCCCAACTCAAAACCTACAAATGATGAGGTCTGAGTTGCGCAAGGAAGACTCGAATGTAAACATCGTGCTCCAAAGTGGTATCACGATAGCAGATGACAAGGGAAAGCAGCCCAAAGAGAGTGCTTGGGTTCGCAAGGCTGCAACAAAGGAACCATAATTTGATTTAGAGTGCGCTAAGGAGACATTCATGGAAGCTAAGAAGAGCTTCATGGAGGCCTCCACTTCAGGTAGTAAAGACAAACTAGAACTGGAGATGGACCCATCAATGCTCACTACCTTTCTAGAGACATGCTTGAACCTGCTACGCGACATAAAAGCGGTGAAGGGGCTACAAGAACTCATCACTAGATGTGTTGGACCAAGAGAACCACGCATAGTCCAGAAGCTCAGGAAGCACACAATGCAAACATGAAGGGAGATGAGATTGACTGTGCAAATCGGAGAATATGAAATGGATCAAGTGATTTTGGATCTAGGATCAGACGCGAACATCCTACCAAAGCAGACATGGGAGCGCATGGGCAGGACTGCATTGCAATGGTCTCCTATTCAATTATGAATGGCGAACCAGCAAAAGATCCTACCTATGGGAAGATTGTAGGGAATAACGGTAGATATCGAAGGTGCGAGTGCGCTTGTAGATTTCGAAGCGATAGAGATTGTTGATGACAACAATCCCTATCCCACGCTGTTGGGAATAGATTGGGCCACTGATATGAATGGAGTGATAAATCTAAAGAAGCACAAGATGATTTTTGAGAAAAAGTCACTACACGTAGTGGTACCTTTAGACCCTGTGGAAGGATCGCGCTACACAGAGCCAGTGTGCGACTATGACAGCAACGACGATCTATACTGCATCTACAAGATCAATTCTTGGGAGCAAGACTGGGAGAATCCAACAGTGGATGGTGGGATTTTGTGGGAGCACAAAAGCTCCTACTCCTCAGATTTGGACAAAGAGATAGAACAATGGCAAAACCGGTTACACGATGTAACCATGCTCAACTGCAACATGATGGTAAGGTCACTGTGCTACATGACAACAGAAGAAAGAGATCTACCTATGTATGACGGGTTGACAGGGGTGGATGATTTCCTGAACCAATTTGAGAGAGAAGTTCCAGAACAGCAACTTTTTGACGCTCTGAAATGGGCACTGCACGCAATGCCCGCAAGATGGTGGGGTACGCATCAAAGGAGTTTTGAAGACTGGTGCGAATGAAGAAGGATGATGCTCCTGTGGTTTGGAAAGCCTTAGATATGGATGAAAGCTGGGCATGATGGACGAAACATCCTACGCACCCACCTCTCTAGATGGGTACAAGCATATGGTACGCAACCTGCATGAATGCACACCATCCTCGCGATAGGAAATAGGACCAACAAGCAGGAGCAGGCAAGACAATGGTGTGAATGATGAAGTATGATAATACCAAGCGTGCCAAATATTATCCACGTGGAAGCCTTTGAAAAAGTGTGCAAGTACTGAACACGGTCCACCATGTGAGACGCGCTGACTGGGACCTGCGTGTACCAATGGTTCTATGGCCTTATAGGACCATGTGCAAAACCCTAACCATGTGGGAACTTCCGATGTTGGAGTATGAAGCAGATTCTACAATTCCTATGGAGCATGCAAAGCCTAGTCTGTGCATAGTAGCACCTGTAGATACGACGGCTCGTGAAGCCCGGAGAGAAGGAATCACACAACCGAAACAAACAGAACACATGAGACTTGAGGAAGAAACCCAATAGGGAAACCTTAGACTCCTTGCACTTGAAAAAGAAAGAGTACGGTTAAGAGAGAAAAGCACTTTGATGGACGTAGAGGTCAAGAAGCTGGAGAACGAGATAAAGTTTCTTGCCGAAAATACTAGAATGGTAAGGTAAGGTGTGTATGATCATACTAACAAGTTTGAGAACTATCTCCGTGAATTGGTTAGTCTGATGCCTTGGCTCAGACCGCATATCACCAAGCGTAATGACCAGGGTAGCACATTGCAAATGATGAAGTGCACGATGCCGACCACAGTAATCGAAGGTGGGTATTCTCGGAGAACTGTAATGGAGGACAGGATGGAGCCCCACACGAGTGGTACAACCACCTGACTAGCCAAGGGAAGGACAGTCTTAGCGCTCCAAGTAGTTGAAAGAGAGCACAGGAATATAAACTATTCTGCTTAGCAGTTGCGCAATGTTGGCGATGCACGTAGAAATAGAGAGTCCTGAGGTCTGCGACTACACATGGGGAGCTACGCTGCCACATGAGTTGGTGAGAAAGTGACTATTGAAGTCACTGTTCACAGTGGGATGATCGAATTGAGGCCAAATGGAGCAGGCGGTAGACATTTAAGACGTGATTTGTGGGCAAGATTTGGGAAAAATTGCTGCGAAGAAAGCATTAATGAACCAAAATTGGGGGAATGGTCGAATTCGAATTCAAAAGGTGCTATAAAACACAAAGGGCTGCCTAGCAAACAACACTTGGTCATTTCAGAATTGAGTGATTGAGTAGAGCCCTAAGCATTGTAAGTCGAGCATTGATTGAGCCCCTAAATTTGTGAGTGATAGATTACAACCCAAATACAATAACAGTAACTAAGGATGGTTTGGGAATAGAATAGGTAACCGCCAGCAAGGCCGCGCAGGCCCTAATTGGGGAGGATGTTCCAGAAGGTGTTGGGGTTATTGCAGAGATCCCCAAATCATTTTGTACGACAAGACCCAAGAAGGATAAACAAGTAATGGCTCCCGTATGCGTGTCCCCGAGGAACCTGCTGCACAGCAAACTATCAATGGAAGAGAAGGGGAAATTTATCAAGATAGAAACAGATGAGGAAGAAGAAGATTTGCATTCCCTTATCATCATAGAGGAAGAAGATGAAGGCATGGAGGAGGATATTCAACCTACACACTCTGTGACAAAACTGCCCACATATGTCCCCCCGCGAAAAGGGAAGGCCAAAGTGCCCAAGGACCTAGACAAAACCAAGAGTTCACTCTAGACCCTGCTCCTTCCAGATGGCATTGTGTTTAAAGGCATGCACCTGGGCCACATGCCAACCATGAAGTTTGAATATTGGGACCTCGCTAACCGTGAGAAGTTCCCTCACCTAGAGACTAGGAACCTTATGAAGCAGAAAACTGGGGGGGGTGGTGACAACGTTAGAGCCATGGAAGTGGCTGCATGGAGTGGAAAAGGTCGAGCTATTGAACTTACTATGGGTGTTGCATTTCCACCGTGCCCTAATATCCATTTTTGTCATCAGGCAGCTACTCTACCTGGTGCATGATGAGTATCTATGGCTGGAGGAGCCCATGCCCCACACAATAGACCTAATTGATCACATTTCCTGGCTACCATACAAAGGAAAGGACACCACGACCATATCAGAAGGGAAGGGTAGTGATTTGGCCCTCACAGAGGCTATGAAGACAAAGTACAAGCTGGAGAAGAAGAAGAGGAGCTATGCCATCTCCAGCGTCAAGGACAGAGTGGTACGCATAGCAACCCAAATCCTGGCAGGCAAAGTTATGCGAAAGTGTCGTGTAGAGGAGGTACATACACTAGTGATCGCACTGGCCGAACAGTGCGTGGAGGGGGTCCAGTTTAACTAGGTTGAATTCCTTTGTACATAATTCTTTCAGAATTTTCACGAAGCCTAAGAGTAGGGTAAAACCTTCCACTACGCATGGTTGTTGCTATCCATAGTGCTCATAGCAGGGGAATTTCCGGAGGATAGTCAATTCCCCATAATTGAAAGAGATTTATTAGAGGCCACGAAGTACACTTTACTCTGGGTGATGAAGGATGTGAATAGGATACACGACAGCAAGATCTTCTGGGTGCTCATGGAGATGAGCATCCAGAAGTGGATCAATCGGAAGTCGCGCTTGTCACCCATGGTGTACAACAGTCTGCAGAGTTTTTCAGAATTCAAAGCCAACATGCATAATATATACATCAAGGCGCAAAAGTATATGACCAAGTAGTGGACATAGCTACCTTTTGTAGCCACTGACAATGCCATTTTCACTGTCTTGGAGGCATGGCATCTGGAATGGTGTGCCATAGATCTTGCAGAACTCGAGAGAGCGAGAGCACAGAAGAAGGAGGATGATGCCAAGCTACGCGTCACACAGTTTTCCGAGAAAAGGTCGAAGGAAACAGTAGCAGCTAAGGTACGGGTAGTGTGGGAAGTGACATAGAAAGCTGTCGAGTAGAAAAAGGCCACAGAAGTAGCCAAAGCAACCACGAAGGCGGGTGAGGGCCAAGCAATGCCCTCACAAGAGCAGGAGGCAGAGGAAGCACAAATAGCAGAAGGGAGCACAGATCCAGGGACCGTGTCCACACAGTTGAAGCACCAACACATGATAGAGTAAGCAGGACTGAGGAATAAGGTCAAGGCCTCGAAATTGGCCATTTACCTAATCACCTTAACCGAGGGTGATCTGCATGACATCGGTGAGATGGTGTGTGATGTCACAAATGAGGCTCTTCATGATTTTATGTAGGAGCACTAGATTGTGTTGGGGGCCCTCAGAGCGCAGTTGCAGGACTTACAGTTGCATCCCCCTCAGGTGGGTACCCTTTCAACCCACCTCGCAGTAGGATCCTCAGTAGCAGAGCAGATGCTGCGCACAAGGGTGGAAAACACAATAGTGTTGTCAGAAGGGGCTCTGGTGACATCGAATGCGGTCGATCGATTTTCGGTTAGCATGATGAAAGGCCTTGGCCTTAATCTGGTTGCCCTTCCACGTGAGACACTATAGCTGTTACAATATGGGATAACAGCAGAGCTGCGCACTAGGGAGAGCCACGTGATCCAAGTCCTCAATGAGCAAAAGACAAACATGGAACAACTCAGCTTGCAGCACGACAAATTGATGTTGCAAAATCAATAGTTGGTGTAGGTGGTAGGTGACACTTGCCACAGTGTCCTAGAGCTAGCCATCCCAGCGAATATACTAGTGGAGGTGTGGATCCATAGGTTAGTAGTAGGAGTCTGCGATGTTAGGGAAGAAATGACAAAGGTTCAACTAGAGCTGAATCTTCAAATCGCCAGGCTATGATTAAAGGCGCAGCCATCCACTACCCTGGAAGTCAGAGAACAGTGCGCTAGCACTATCACAGTGGGACTAGAGGAAATCGGAGGTGCAATGCGAGACTGTACTAGCATGTTGGAACAATCACTTGAGGTCCTCACAACTCTACAGGAGGACCCCAACATCTAGCGCTTGGAGACAAAAGTGCAAGAACTCCAACAGAAATACGATAGTGTCTGAGGAACTACGCAAACATTAGTCCTCACCTAGAGGCTTGCAAGGATGCAGCAATCCAAAGCACTGAAGGAGCAGGTGGATGCGGCGCGACACAAGGAGGCAGTTCTCAAAGTGCATGTTCAACCTTGGATTGACGAGGCCTTCACTGTCACGGAAAACATTGAAGGAAAGCTCGCGCACATATAGGGGATGCACACATTGATGCATAGAAGCACCCCAAATGCAGAGGTCTTGGAACAGCAGATGTAGCAGATCCAGCAAGCAGCAGCTTAGTGCACTGCTGACCTCAGCACAATTCGAGAACAGTTGGAGGGACTCCACACCAAGATCATCACGCCAACTGAGTGACTCAAGGACGAGTCACAATGTATGTGTTGGGGGCCTGTTGGGCATGGAATCCCCCCAAGGCATGTTTTGGGGCTCAAAGCCCAAGTTTTGACCCGATATTGTTCTAAAGACTTTGCAAATTGCGGGCGCGGAGCGTGAAATGTATGGTAGAGTCACAGAGTTGTCTGCCCTAGTCTTGTAATGTAATGTGGGCCTACCCATGGTCTGCAAACCATGGGATTGTATAAATAGAGCGAGGCTCTAAGTGTAAAAGGGAACTAATGAATAGAAGGATAGCGAAGAAGCAGAAGAAGAGAGTAAGAGTCTAAGTGTCTAAGTGTGTCTTGGGTCGTAGGGTAGGAGAAGGCTCTGTAGATGAGTGTGCAGAGGCCTACTAATCCGCAGCTAAGTGTGCGGAACCCTGTAGTTGAGTGCGCAGATCGGATTCAAGTCTGTAACTGAGGGAGAAAATAATAAAGAGAAGTTTTATCTTAATTTTGTGTATCTATTCTTGGGTTATTGCATGTTTGATATAAATTGCAAATATACTGTTTATTTACTGCACGCACCTGTATGAATGGTTTGTATTGTTAAGTATAACTTAAAGCATGCAAGTAGACTAAGATAATCAACTAATATTGGAATATCAATAAGGACCTCGCTAATAACAGCATTCAGCTCCTGAGTAGGGTTGTGCGAAGGAAACATCTCAGGCTGCGAGGTATGGGAAAGTGCTCATAGCAACATGTGCGCGGGGTCGAACCGTAGACCACTTGAATTCATCAGACATCACCAGGGTGTGGAAACCTAGTTCTAGCACCCTTCCAGACTACTTTGGGTGAGACCTTAGTCTGTGCTCCACGAACTGTTGCCGAAAGGGCCAGTAGTACCAGGATTTGTTTGGCTAAATCAACTATGAACCTAGGTGAGGCCCCAACAAGCCAATAGTACATAATTGTATATTGTAGTTCATAATGACTTGCTAATCCTTATATGCCTAGCTACCCCTCTTTATTTTTATTTTTTTTTTTTACTTTCCAAAATGAATTAATTAACTGTGGAAGAACACCCTTGTTTTTTGTGTATAATGAAAATATTTCCTCTACCTCCACAGGAAACACTTGGATGTCGTAAAAACAAGAAAATGAAAACTACCAAACCTGGTACATCATAAGTTTCCCCACGTGGAACTACATCTGAAATTAATCAACTAAAGTCATCACTTCGTACCGAACCCAAAGTTACAACTTTTGAAACTAGCGAGTTTGAAATGGTTGAAACTTCTTAACCAGAATTTCTTGAGAGATTAGAAGTTGAATTTATTGAAATTGAACTTGTAGACTCAGAAATATTACAACCTAAGGTAATTGAACCTGAGAAAACACGTGTTATTGAACCAGACACTTGAAGAACTTATCTTTCCTTTTCACAAGCTTTATCTCATCCACAACCTTTTTTTTTTTGCGAACTGAAGGAGAACCTGTTCCACTTGGTCTATTAAGTATAGAGTATATTAATAAGGAAGATCCCTCTCAACCCCAAACTTATATGCACATAATAGGAACTCTTTATCAATATTTCCTTTTGTTACCCCAAATACTCGACAAAAATCTCATTTATGTTCAACTCCTCAATTTAATTCACTCTTGATATCCCCTTGGCAATCTCATTCAAACACTCCTTTGAGAAGTCTAACCATAACAGAGTCAATGACAGTCACCCAACCTATATATACCATTATGAGTGAATCGGCTAAAGTTGTGACAACTTATATGTTTGACACTTCACTAGAAACTCACCTATACGATGGTTCACCAGTACCACTTCGATACCAATCGTTGTCAAGAAATTTTTCTAGTGCGTCGACTAGTTATTGGACTCTTCATTTACATTCATTGTCAGGAATAATATAGTTCATATTTATTGAGCATTCCACAACATGTTTAACCTATTGTACCCCAAAGTCCTTTGGAACAATAGTATGGTGCATTTCTTAGTGGATTAGGACACCCACCATAACCCACTTTGTCTTATACTCCCATTCGGGGGTAGTGGCCTCCTTTCACTATTTATTCTCTAGATGGGGGGGAACTTGTTGTTGGTATGTTCCCATCCATTGATAAAATGTTACAAGTTTTTACTCTGCCTCTCACAATTTCTCTTCCTACTAGTGGCCCATTTCCAAAAATGCCTACCACTACATGGAATGTTACCTTACCTGTGTTTGGTCAACCTAGTCAAGTCTCAACCCAAGTTCCAACTTGTCAACCTAGTCAAGATATGCCTCAGGTTCCTACTTGTCAACCTGCCTACATCACATTTCAAACTAGTCAACCTATTTAGGTTGTATCTCAAGTGAAAACTTGTAAAACAATACAAGGGATCTCTCAAATCCCTTTTTCCCATATTTTCCAAAGTGTACTACAAACCTTATCTAATTCACTTGGTCAGACTATACCGCAGGTTCAAGTTAGTCAACATGTCTAAAGCATGCCATAGGTACAGGCTAGTCAGCCTGATTTAGGAATGATGAAAATTCCATCTGCACAACCTTTCCAAGGCATACCACAAATCCATTTTGGCTAAAAAACAACCATACCATAAGCACCTTATCAAGGTCAGTACATCCAAGGTCATCCTTTCCAACTTTATCATGGTTTTTTTGGAACTGGGAAACCTAGTCTGGGTGATCCTACTTTTCAAACTAATACTTACCCTAGTAGAATTCAAATTCCAATGGCTCATCCCATTCCATCCTATCTAGGGTACCCCCACCAATGGTTTACCTCTATCCACAAGGTTACTATTCCCCTTAAGCAAACTTCAATAGTTAGTGTCCATTCATCACAACACTAGAGTTAATAAATCTCTCCTGACTAACCAATGGTCCAATTTATCATTCTCCTTAGTGGATGGCAATTCCAACCAAAATTTCCAAGTGATATTCCTAAGTTTAATGGAAATCATGGAGAATATATGTCAAACCATATTATGACTAATCATTTATGGTGTTCTTAGAACTCTTTAAATGATGGTTCTATTTTTTGTGTCTTTTCCAACAAACCCTTACTAGTGTGGTCGTATGTTAAATTTCCTAGAGCTTCATTTAACAACTTCAATGCATTGGAAATGATTTTTATAACTCATTTTCAATTACCAATCCATTACAAAATTGTTACTGAATTTTTGAACTTCCTAAAACAATCTGACTCTACTGACATATCCGATCACATATATGAGTGGAGCCATTTCATCGTTTGCTCAAAACTTATATTTCAGATCAATTGTTGGCATAATGGTTCATTAAATCATTGTTTCCTTCTATAACTGAGGATGTTTCCAAAGGGATATTTGTTATATAAGATAAAGTCAATGCTCATTCTCAATATTTGGATTTAATTTATACTTAATCCAGCATGCTCTATGAAAAATTACCTAATGCTCCGTGACCATATCATACTATTCCCCCTCCTCCATTGAAAGAATCTCATGTTGTTGATGGTGTGGTTGGTTCCTTTGGTAAACAATCAGTGAGAAATTCCTCTTGTCAATGAAACCATAAGTATTCTCCTATTGTGACTAATCAAAACCCCTCTCTTATTGTCCCTGTCAATACTTCCAAGATTAATGTTGTTCAAGCTACCAAAGAAAAATATCAGCAATCAAGAAGTAAAAAGAAGGGTAAAGGTAAGGCCAAACACAAAAACCCTCCATAGGATGAACAGAAAAATTATTCTCTTAACCAGAGCGTAAGTCTCATTATCCTTGTCTCATATGTAATGAAGAGAATTTCACCAAGCATTGTCTACATCGAGTGGAAATCTTTCGATTCATGAAGGCCACATCTACTACACCTATCATGATGAAGAATCATTTCCTGAACTAGGAGACGAAAATGGTTGAACAAAACATATCTTCCTCTTCCCAAAAAAATTCCAACATACTCATGTGTCATAAAGATGTCTTGGTGGCTACTCGAAATAATGACTATGGTAACCTAAATCCTTCAAATGGAAAGGCTATCGACCAACCTTCCAAGTTCTACTCCACCTACCTTTGGTCCTCTACAAATCAATAAATCAGCAGTTGAACTAATAATTAAACCCTCTCCTGTTACAATTAATTATGCAAGGAGCTATTTATTAGCAATCCTTTGTTTGAAAGGATTATCAGAAAACAAAAGGAAGATGGTTACTGCCTAGATAGATAGATCCCAACCCAATGCTTACACATGTAGCATACAAATAAATCTAGATGTTATGATAAAAAGTGTGCAGTTGTCCTCCTCACAGATCGGTCAAGGGTTTCGAGCTCGATGCAAAATCCCATCACTCTACTTAAATTATCTAATTCATCCACACTCGATCTCAATACCTGCACACAATTACAAACATGAAAAGATGACAAGCAATCTTCCTCAAAGGATCATTAGCTTAGAACATCATAGAAATAATAAGAAGTATCGCTGCAAACATGTAGATACAAATAAGGAACATGAATTTTTATTAGTCCAAAAACAGAGTACAAGTATACCTTCTCTCAAGTATCCTCTCCAATAACTTGTAGAGTCTCCCCACTACAACAAGAAAAATATGGAATCCAACAATATAACCCTCATAAACTTTGTCTCTCTCAGCAAGAATCTAAATCTGAAGCATAAACTTAGTATACTCAAGACTCTAGCTCTATGTGACTAGATTAACCCTCTCAAGTGGTCCAATATAAAAAAGATGAAGAGAGCTCTTAAGAGGATAAATGTTGATGCTCAAGATGACGAGAAGTTATGGAAACTTCTTCACGATAAGCCCTGTCCAACTTGAATAGATGAGTCAAAATGACTCCTAGGAACCATGAGACTCTAGAAGAATTCCTTAGTCGCAGGCACACAACAAAAGGGAAAATACTGCATTCACTCCCATAAGGTGTTCCTGCGAGTGACTGGAAGGTTCCAGATCCTCTCATAGAGTCATCATCAATGTGTCTAGGTGTCATGACTAGACAAAGAAGGTTTGAGGCCTAAGTAAAATTTAAATCAGCATAATGTCTCAGAGACAATAACCCTAGGGAGAAAAATGGGTTGATAATAGATTCCCCCTAATGTAAGAGGTCAAAAGAGAAGTTGATGGTTGGAATACATTATGACAAAACTCAAAGGTGAAAGTAGGAGTAAGGAGACAAAGCTGATAATTTGAATCAGAAGACACTTGAGCTGAAGTCTCATCTATGCTGATAACATCCCCGAGGTAGGCATAGCCATGCTTGATTAGGAGAAGATACTAAACATGGCCACCATAAAATACATTGTGGATCCATGATGTGAAATTCTAGAACATGGCCATGAAAGACATATATAATGGATCCATGATACTTAAAAAATATGGCATAGCCACCAACAAATACAACATGGATCTATGCCATAGTACACATCACTAGGACTATGGACACATGACAAATAGAGAAGTGTTGCAAGATAGCCCTCAAAGTACGTGAATGATACATAACTCCAACATAAACTAGGAAGGATTCCATATAAGACTGAGATGTTCCTATCATGGGGTCTTCGACATAACGCCGATGGTACGATCTACATCATGTGAATATATGAGCTAATGTTGAGCATGGTAGAAACCGCATGATTACTGGCCAATGAGGAAAACTAATAACAAATGCAAGGGAATCAAAAAATGAGGAAAATGGATCCCAAGGTATGTAGCACAGTCCACTAAGTGTGAATATATGAGTTGGCGTTGAACACCAGTCAACTCAGCCAACCATAAGCTAATGATGTAAACCCACTGGAGATCACAAGGAAGCCTTCCACTGAGGTATGCAAGCTCCAAGGTACTACTAGTTCGTAGATCAATATCCTACATAATGAACTCAAGTTGACATGAGAAGATATTGAAGGAGGACCTTGATGTATCCCCCATCCATTAACATAGAACATACCAGGATGATGTGATGTATGGATGAAGTAATGAAGAAATGAAGTACAAGCTGACACAAGGGTTAGCAGACGCAAAAAGTTCAATAGGCTTATGCAGATGGCTGACACTGGTTGAGACTTCCCTTGATCACATAGTGAAATGGCAAAAGATTGACTTGGTAGCATTTTAATGAACACCATATGCTATCATGCGATGATGCAGGAGGCATTGAGGCATGCTCCATATTACTGAAAGAGTAACTAGCTAGAGGAGTAGACATATTCATATGTACGGTACAACTCCTAGGAAAGCTAAAAAAACTATGAGATAATGATGCAGATAGGTACCATGTTCAAGGGAAATGTGATTGACACTGTCATTTTGATGACTAACAGAGATAAATGTTGCTTCCCATTTCTCTTTTTAAAATTTCATTTTCCATAAAGTTGTCCCTCAAGCCCAAAAAAGAGATAAAAGTATACAAGGGAGAACCTCCTAGCCATATTAGACTAGAGTATTTATTTTTCGTAACTAGTCCATCCCAGTCTAGAAAAGGGTTAAATTTATACTGGGTAAGATTTTTTTTACAACACATCAATACCTACAATGATGCACGTCTCACTAAATTCTTAAATGCAAAGACCCAAATCTATAAATATGTTGACCCAAGAATCAAACCAAAAAGAGAAAGTAATCAAAAAGATGCCAAAGAAAAGTCCCCAAGCTAGAAATCCAAGCACTTCAAAATCGTTAAAGCTAGGAAAACAAAGCAAAAGAAGAAAACACACTCAAGAAATCAAAAAGAAATCCAACAGTGAAAAAGGAAGGAAATTTCAACATGTTAGGGTTGTAGCATAATGGCTCAATAAAGGCCAATGTTCAAAAAAGGTCAAAACCAGACCCTAGAGGCAGGAAGGCCTAAACAAGATCATATGAGAGTGATAAAAATTAATGGAAACACACTCACATGAAATTTTCTAGATTAAAATTGCACAACCAATTACGACACCGTCAATTGTGACAAAAATAAACAAGAGAAGAAATATATCACTTGAAAATAAGTGACAAAATCACACAAAGGCCAAATGAATCTGAAAGTGAAATATGAAAAAGGTCTAAACAACTACTAAAAGAAGTGAAACATATCTAAAAATGAGATCTAGAGGAAAAATCCAAGCCTCAACCCAAAGCACCCAAAAAATAACCAAGAACACCTTGAAATATAACAGTGATGGAACATCCCAAATAAATTGATCAAAGATGGATGAAATTGGACATAAATAGTAGTTGATTAGCAACAAAAAACCATATATATAACAAATCTCCAATCGAACAGAAAAATATCAAGGAATCAAAGCTCAAAACAAGTCAAAAACTTGTCTCTAACAAAGAAAATCCAAGACAATGAAATCAGACATAAGAAAACAAATATGTACCATAACCAGTTAGCAGACAGAAAACAGTAGAGAAAAAAATTTCAAAGTGTAAAACTCAAATTTTCAGGGCTAAAAGGCCAATCAATCAGATGTAAGGGCAAGGGAGAGATCAGTCACTCGTATGTAAAGGAAAGCCAATGGCCAGAAAGATATAGTTTCTCTGATGCAGCATTGTTCCAACGAGTGGGAAAAAACCTAAAAAATATGAAAAAATCACGCTCAAACATAGAAAAATATTGAATATTTAGGTATTTAAACCCTGAAAATAACCGCAAAGGGTCGGAAAATTTTACATAAGCTCAGAAAATTGGAATATGAGAGAAATCATCAAAAACCCAAGGAAAAGTGGACAAGAACAAGAATGCTCTCATTGAAAGCACTAATTCTATTGCAGTTAATTAAGGAGTTATTTGTCTGCAGTATTCTATCTGAAATGATTAATTGACATAAAAAGAAAGATGGCTAGTGGATATATAGATAGATCCCAATCCAATGCTCACAGATGCCACATACAAACAAATCTATATGTTATGAGAATGTGTGCACCTGGCCTATTGGGTTGTGTTATATTCTTTCCACGACTAGCCCACATAGTTAATTGGGGGGTTAGAAGGGGGGCAGGTACAGGGGGTTTGAGGGGTGTAGGTAACCACACTCCATGGGGTCCGAGGCAGCACCCCAGAAAATTTTGTTTTTGGGCCCTATATTAGGTTGGGTGGACCTACCTATGGTTTTGTGCAGGATTTTTCTCACATGGTTTGGACGCGATGGTTTTCGGTCCATGGTTTTGGACACGGTGGTTTTTGGTCCATGGTATTCGATGCTTCGACATGTATAAATATGTATTGTAACATTGAAAGAAACATAATGAAAAATCAAGCTGGTAGTCCTGGTTTGGGGATCCAGGGGAACATCTCTGTGTATATGTGTTTTATGTGTTATGCTCTTGCATTGTTTATTTTTTGTGTTTTAGAATTCGTATGCAGGTAATTTATGTATGGGGTTAACCTCCTCACAAATGGGTGAAGGGTTTTGAGCTCGATGCAAAATCCTAGCACTCTACTCGAATGGTCTACTTCATCCACACTCGAGCTCAATACCTCCACAAAATCATAAACATGAAAAGACGATAAGGCATCTTCCTCGAAAGATCATAAACTCAAAACATCATAAAAATAATAAGAAGTATTGCTGCAAATAGGTAGATATGGAGAAGGAACATGAATTTCTATTAATCCCAAAACAAAGTATAAGTATACCTTCACTAAGGTATCCACTCCAAAAACTATCAGATTCTCCCTACTACAATAGGAAGAATATGGACTCCAGTAGCATAACCCTCATAATCTTTGTCTCTTTTAGAAAGAATCTAAATTTGAAGCATAAGATCAGTATACTTAGGACTCGAGCTATTTGTGGCTATCATGGCCCTCTCAAGTGGTCCAATATAAATATGATGAAGAGAGATCCTAAGAGGATGATTATGGATGCTCAGGATGACGAGAAGTTATGGAAACTTATTCATGATAAGCCTTGGTCTGCTCGAATAAGTGATGAGTTGAATTGATCCCCTAGGAACCATGAAAATCTGGAAGGATTCCTCAGTCCTAAGCACAAAACAAAAGGGAAAAGACTACATTCACTCCCATAAGGTGCTCCTGCGAGTGACTAAAAGGTTCAAGTCGCTCTCACAGAGTCATTATCCATGCGACTGGGTGCCATGACTAGAAAAAGAAGGTATGAGGCCAAAGTAAAAGGTTAATTAGCATAATTTCTCAGAGGTAGTAACACCAAGGAGAAAAATAGGTTGATAATTGATGCCCCCTAATGTATGAGGTCGGAAGAGAAGCTGATGGCCGAAATACATTATGACAAAACTTAGAGGTGAAATTAGGAGTGAGGAGACAAAGTCGAGAATTCATATCAAAAGGCACTAGAGTTGAAGTCTCATCTATGCTGATAACATCCCTGAGGCAGCATACCCATGCTCAGTCAAAATAATATATTGAACATGGCCACCATAAAATACATTATGGATCCATGATGTGAAATGCTAGAACATGGCCATGAAAGACACACACAATGGATCCACGAGACTCAAAAAATAGATCATAGCCACCAACAAACGCGATGTGGATCTATGCCACAGTATACATCAGTAGGACTATAAACACATGACAGATAGAGAAATGTCACAAGATAGCCCTTAAAGTACATGAATGAAACATAACTCCACCACAGCCTGGGAAGGATGCCATATAAGAGTGAGATGTTCCTATCCCAGGGACTTTGACATAACCCTGATGATACAAATCTACATCATGCGAATATATGAGTTGATGTCGAGCATGGTAGAAACCTCCTAATTACCAACTAATGAGGAAACCAGTAACGGATATGAAGGGATCCATAAATGAGGAAAATGGATCCCAAGGTACCTAGTACAGTCCACTAAGTGTGAATATATGAGCTGAGGTCGAACACTAGTGAACTCGACCAATTAGGAGCCAAGGATGTAAACCCACTGGTGATAGTGAAGAAGTCTACCACCATTAGGGAAATTTTGAGGTCTAAATTGGGCCTCCAAAGAAAAATGTACAACCAAAATAAAATTTATAAGAACCAATAGCATTCAAGATGATAATGTCAATCATGGGGGATTATTCACCATTTTTGGAGTAAAAAAGTACAAAGATTAAAAAATAATAAAATAATAAAACTACTTTTTCAACTCGTATTTTCAACTTATCTCCTTATGTTTTTACTCAAATTTCAAGCAGGAGTACTTGTTGGATGCAAAATTTAATTCCTCATCTAAGGAGTACCCAGATTGCATACTTTTGATGGACCCTACTACATGAAAAATGAGAAATACATGAAAAAACATGATTGCAATCACGTTTTTAATGTATTTCTCATTTGTCTTGTAGCAAGGTCCATCGAAAGTATGCAACATGGGTACTCCTTGAATGAGGAATCAAATTATGCATCCAATGAGTGTTTCCGCTCGAAATTTAAGTAAACCCATAGGGAGATAGGTTGAAAATACGAGTTGAAAAAATAGTTTTGTATTTTCTCCCTCTAAAATTTTATGATGTAACCTAATCTTATTTTATTATTTCCAATATTATTTTATAATTTCCTTAGGAGGCCTAGTTTAGACCTCAAAAATCCCCTAATGTGAGATTTGCAAGCTCCAAGGTACTACTTATTCCTAGATCTATCTCCTAGAGGATGAACTAAAGTCGACAAGAGAAGATCCATCGAAGGAGGGCCTTGATGTATCCCCCATCAACCGACAGGGAACAAACCAAAATGATGTGATGTATGAATGAATTCATGAAGAAATGAACTACAACTAACATAGGGATGTCCAACACAAAAAAAGTCAACAGGCTACTACAGATGGTTGAAATAGGCTAAGACTTCCCTTGAACACATAGCAACATGACAAAAGAGTGACTTGGTAGCATGACTAATGAACATGAGATGATATCTCGCGATGACCAAGGAGGCATCGAGGCATGGTCCATATTATTTGAAAAAGTAACTATGTTCAGTCTTCAATAATGTACTTGAGTCATTATGTAATGTACTTTTCAAAAGAATGAAGAAAAGAATTTTTATTATTATTGTTGTGACTTATTAAAGCATGGGCTTCATGTTTGGGTCACCATGTTTTAGGTAAAATTCCTCATTGAGGACTTCTAGGATTTATTCTAAGTCTATAGAATTCTTGTACATTTAAAGAGACCCTTCTTCGGCTTTTGAATCATGTAAAGATGTTAAGTATTGAGTTAAATATGAATTATGTAACATCCACACCATATTATCCTAAGAGAATATCAAGTCATCCTAAGGACCCATTCGACCCCACATGAAGCCTATAAAATGAAGGATTTTGAATTTATTTGGAGCATCACTTCTCATCTTCTCATCTACTGGGCAAAAGTGTGAAGTGGATAGTAAGGAAAGTCTATTGCTGGGAAGACAAATTCAATTCGAGTTTGGGGAGTCTAAGGAGAAGGTAAAAATTGAAATTTTGGTGGTGGTATCACCCTGTTTCGTGCTCTAGATTCGGAGAACAAAAGCTTCCAAGTTGGAATGTCGCCGGAAGCTGCTAGGTGCTACAAGTTGCTGCATAGTCGAAGTTACTTGGAAGAGGTCAATCTTTTGGAGGCTAACTTGGTGTGGAGGGAAGGTTCGGTCAAGGTCTAGGGTGAAGACTCTCAAATAATTCTATTGAAAGGAAGAATTACTTTGACTGGGTTTTCCCCTTGAGGAGGGTTTTTCCCTGGCATGTGCCTAAATCTTGTGTTCATTGTTTTATGTGATGATTATTTTGTTAATTGCTTGATGAACTAAAGAAAGAAGATATAAATAATTGTAATAATAAGAAACATCACAAGTAATTATCAATATTGAGAAAATATTTACTTCCTTTTTTATTTTCCAACACATATGACTGTAAGAGTAACCAATTAGAGGAGTAGACATACTCATATGTATGGTACAGCTCCTATGCAAGCTAAAAGCCAACCATGAGATAATGATGCAAACAAGTGCCATGTTCAATGGAGATGCGACTGAAGCTGCCATTTTGATGACTAATTGAGATAAATGTTCAATTCCCTTTATCTTTTTAAAAGTTCCTTTTTCGTAAAGTTTTCCCTCAACCCCGAAAAAGAGATAAAATTATACAAGGGATAACCTCCTAACCATAGTAGAATAGAGTATTCCCTTTTCATAACTAGTCCATCCCAGTCCAGAAAAGGGTTAAACATATATTGGGTAATAGTTTTTTTACAACACTCCAATGTTTACAATGGTGAACCTCTCACTGAATTCTTAAATGCAAAGACCCAAATCTATAAATATTTTGCCCCAAGAATCAAACCAAAAAGAGAAGGTAATCAAAAAGAGGCCAATGAAAAGTCCCCAAGCTAGAATGCCAAGCACATAAAAAGTGTCAAATCTAGGAAAACTAATCCAAAGAATAAAACACACTCAAGCAATAAAATATAAAGCCAAAAGTCAAAAATGAAGGCAATGTCAACAAGCTACGTTTGTATCACAATGGCTCAAAAAGGGCCAATGCTATATAAAGGTCAAAACTAGACCCTAGAGGCAGTAAGGCCTAAACAAGATCAGATGAGAGTGATAAGCAATAATGGAAACACATTCACATGAACTTTTCTACATGAAAAATGCACAACCAATTACAACACCACCAATTGTGACAAAAATAAACAAGACAAGAAAGATATCACTCGAAGACAAGAGACAAAATCACACAAAGTCCAAACGGATCTGAAAGTGAAATATGAAAAAGGTCTAAACAGTCACTTAAAGAATCCAAACATATCTTAAAATGAGATCTAGATGAAAAATCAAAGCCTCAATCCAAATCACCCAAAAAATATTCAATAACACCTTGAAATACAAGAGTGATGGAAGACCACAGATAAAATGATCAAAGATGGATCAAATTAGACATAAAAGGTAGTTGATCAGCAACAAAAAACCATAGATCTAACATATATTCAATCGACCAAAAACTATCAATGAAACAAAGCTCAAAATAAGCCAAAAACTTGTCTCAAACAAAGTGAATCTAACACAATTAAATGAGACACTAGAAAACAAATGTGTGCCAGAACCAGTAAACAAACAGAAGGCCAACTCAGATCCACAACACAAAAAAAATTGAGAGGTTAAAACTCAAATTTTCAAGGCTTGAAGGCCATTCGTTTGGATGTAAGGGCAAGGGTGTGACTGCTCACTTGTATTTAAAGGCAAGCCAATGACCAAAAACTATAGTCACTCTAATGCAACATTGTGCCAACAACTGGGAAAAAACCATAAAAAAATACAAAAAACTTGCGCTCAAAGAGAGAAAAATATTGAATATTCATGCAATTAATCCCTAAAAACAATAATAAAATTTGGAGAAGCTCAAAAAATTGGAATAGGAGAGAAATCATCAAAAATCCAAGGAAAAGCAAACAAGAACAAGAATTCTCTTATTGAAAACACCAATTCTATTGCAATTAATTATGCACGGAACTACTACACTGTAATCCTCTATCTGAAAGCATTACTTGACAGTAAAAGGAAGATGATTGGTGGATAGATAGATAGATCCCAACCCAATTCTCACACATGCAACATACAGACAAATCTAGATTTTATCAGAAAAAGTGTTCATCTAGCCTCCTTGTAGATTGGTGAAGGGTTTTAAGCTCGATACAGAATCCCAACACTCTACTCAAATGGTCTACTTCCACACTCGATCTCCATACTTACACGCAATCACAAACAAGAAAAGATGATAAGTGATCTTCCTCAAAATATCATTAACTCAAAACATCATAGAAATAATAAGAAGTATTTCTACAAACATGTAGGTACAGAGAAGGACTGTGAATTTCTATTAATCTAAAAAAAATTACAAGTAAACCTTCGCTCTAGTATCCTTTCCAAAAACCAGCAAAGTCTCTCCACAACAATAGGAAAAATATGGACTTTAGTAGCATAACCCTCATAAGCTTTGTCTCTCTCAACAAGATTCTAAATTTGAAGCATAAACTCAGTATACTTAAGGCTCTAGCTCTTTGTGGCTAGACTAAACCTCTAAAGTGGTCCAGTATAAATAGGATGAAGAGAGCTCCTAAGAGCATGAATGTGGATGCTCAGGACAATGAGAAGCTATGGAAACTTCTCCATGATAAGCCTTGGCTAGCTTGAATAAGTGATGAGTCGAACTGATATCCTAGGAACCATGAAACTCTAGAAGGTCCTCAATCTCATGCACAAAACAGAAGGGAAAAGACTATATTCGCTCCCATAGGGTGGTCCTACGAGCGACTAAAAGGTTCCATTCACTCCCAAAAAGTCATCATCCATGCGACTGGGTGTCATGACTAGAGAAATAAGGTATGAGGCCCAAGAAAAATGTTAATCAACATAATGTATCAAAGGTAGTAACCCTAGGGAGAAAAATAGGCTAATAATAGATACCCCCTATGGTCAAAAGAGAAGCTCATGGTCGAAATACATTATGAAAAACTTAAAGGTGAAAGTAGGAGTGAGGAGACAAAGCATAGAATTCAGATCGGAAAAAGCTGGAGCTGAAGTCTCATTTGTGTTGATAACATTCCCGAGGAGGGTATACCCATGCTCAGTTGGAAGAATATACTGAACATGGTCGTCATTAAATACACTATAGATCCATCATGTGAAATGATAGAACATGTCCACGAAAGACATACATACTGGATCCATGAAACTCAACAAATAAAGCATAGCCCCCAGCGAATACAATGTGTATCTATGCCACCATATACATCATTAGGGCTATGGACACATGACAGATAGAGAAGTGTCACAAGATAGCCCTCAAAGTACATGAATGATACATAAATCCAACGCAACCTGGGAAGGATGCCATATAAGGGTGAGATGTTCCTTTCACAGGATCTTCGACATAACCACGATGGTATGAATCTACATCATGAGAATATATGAGCTGATGTTGAGCATGGTAGAAATCGCTTGATTACCGACCAATGAGGAAAACTAGTAACAAACGTGAAGGAATCCACCAATAATGAAAATGGATCCAAATGTACTTAGCACATTCCACTAACTGTGAATATATGAGCTAACATCGAACACGGATGAACTCGACCAATCAGAAGCCAATGATGTAAACCCACTGGCGATCACAAGGAATCCTACCACTTAGGTTTGCAAGCTCCAAGGTACTACATGTTCCTAGATCTAACTCCTGGATAATGAATTGAAGTCAACATGAGAAGATACGTTGAAGGAGGGCCCTATTGTATCCCACAGTGACACAACAGTGACTTGGAAGCATGACTAATGAGCACCATATGATATCACATGAGGAAGCAAGAGGCATCGAGGCATGCTCCATATGACTGGAAGTATAACCAACCAGAGTAGACATACTCATATGTATGGTATGGCTCCTAGGAAAGCTAAAACCCAACTGTGAGATAATGATGCAGATAGGTGACATGTTCAAGGGAAACATGATTGACGTTTCCATTTTGATGGCTAATAGAGATAAATGTTCCATTCCCTTTGTCTTTTTAAAAGTTCCTTTTCAGTAAATTTGTTCCCCGAGCTTGAAAAGAGATAAAAGTCTACAAGGGAGAACCTCCTAGCCATAGTAGACTAGGGTATTCCTTTTTCATAACTAGTCCATCCCAGTCCGGAAAGGGGATAAACTTATATTGTGTAAGAGTTTTTTATAAACACACTAATGCCTACAATGATGCACCTCACTAAATTCTTAAATGCAAAGACCCAAATCTATAAATTGTTGGCATTATGGCTAAAGTGTTGTCCTTGATGGCAAACCAGTCAGGTGATGGATCACTGTACTTCAAGTCAGCAGCAGAGATTGATGATCAGCTATCAGATATTGAAGAAAATAAGGGGTACGCAGGTACACCTTACAGAAGGTGCGTACACGCAGGCCTGTGTTACAGAAAGTGCGCACATACCCACAGTTATCCAGTTCATGGGGTGCGTACCCCCAGTGCACACACTCCAAGGCAGTAAAGTGCGCACATGTGGGGTTCCTTATGTTTTACCCTTGGTATTTAGCTGACGGTATTGTGTTATCATGGTTTTGGCCCGTGGTGTTGTTTATTTTATTATTATTATTGAGCCCCATGATCCTTGATTTAAGGATGAGCTTGCCTATATAAAGAAGAGGAGATCATTTGGCTTACGTATGCTTTTGGGTTGAATATCTTAAGAAGCTAGATCTAAAATTCTAGTGATGGGTTATGAGAGATAGCTAGAGCTAAATTAAGGAGAAATATGAGAACTACAAGTAAAATCTTCTAATGAGTTGTTATCTCCTCGGCGCATGTTCAGATCTGTAGATCTGATAGTCTGGGTCATTCTTGAAGTCTTGAAATTATCTATAACCGGAGGTACGCAGGTCCAGCGAACGAAAAGTGCGGAGATACGCAGGCACAGAAGCGTTGCAGGTGCGTAGATACGCAGGAGTAGAAGCACTGCAGTTGCGGAGGGGCGTAGGAAGTTGATTCGACACAGAGCGCACATACCCAGGGAGTCTGTGAGGCCAGTGCGCACGTACGCAGGGATGAAGTTGGATACAGTGCGTACTTATACGCAGCTGTTATATGGGTGAATCTGCGTACCTCTCTTGAGATGTATTTAGCTGTACATGTCTATCATTGCTGTGATCTGGGTTTTGAAGTAATGTCTGATGTCTGATATCATGTTCTGGTAACAGCAGTCTGAGAGGAGATTGATTAAATATTGATGGATAAATGGATCAGGTTCTCAATAGCTCATCTTTATGTGATCTGATTGACTAGATCTGGTTGATGACTCACTTGTATATATATTGATCTAGTGCTTGGGTAATTCAGAAGGTTGTTTGATTATGAGCTTCAATGTGGTTATTGGGTCCAGTATAAAAATTGGATGAAATGTGGCCCCTTCAGATTATGGGTTGTGCTTCAGTGTATCCAGTCTGAAAATTGATGAAACGTGGTACCTGGAGGAGAGAAAATTGTAGGTCAGCACCTACGTACTAGTATCTAAGCTAGTACAAGAGCTAAAGGAAATATTTGGAGCATTGTAGCAGGTAGTAGCCTGCGTACTAGTAAATGGATTGGCTAGTACAAGAGCAAAAGGGGTTGTAGCTCCCGTACTGGTATAAGGCTGCACCAGTACAAAATATTGTAAAAGGATTTTCTTATTAAGAAAAAGATTGAGATGACTTGCAGCAGGTGGTTTTCTCCCGCATTGGGTTTCCACCTTATATCATGGTGTTCATGTGTGTGCCTTATGTGTGATGATCTATTCTATGTTACTGCATCTGTTAACTGATAATATGATTGATAATGTTCTAATGCACTCATCTAACTGAATCATAAGAAGTTGTGGAAGTAGCATATATGAATCTGAATATGGAAATGAAAAAGTTTTATTGATGTGATAATACTGATTCACCCCCCCCTCTCAGTATTATTTCCAACATAAGGATGATGGTAACATGATAAAAGAAATACAGAGGAAAAAAATATACCATCAGAGAGATATGGGTTAAACAATTTTAGTACGGGATTGAGTCCATTTTCTATAAGATTCAGACGACGTGCTACAAGATCACTCTCAGGTGCTATGCGATTATCCTTAGGGGTGCACAAGAGCCCGATATTGAGTAATTTCATCCATAAAAGCCTATATTAAAAAATGGACCTCCAAGGGAAGGGTAATTACCTATTTTTCCTTATTGCCTGTGGACATGAAGTACGCATAATTATTCAATATTTTCACAATATATTTTATGGTAAATCTATGAAAGTGGAAAGAAATTAAAGTATGAATATTTCTTCCAAGTTGAGCATGATCAAAAGGAAATGGACTTGTTTTTTGGTTGATCATGCAATTTTTCATTCCCCTGTTAAGAGTTTCCAATTTCTAAATGAGGTGAACATAGTTAGAACCTAGATTGTTTATGAAAGATTTTTCTAAGGATAGTGGTTTGTCTACATGGTTGTGAGTAAGAGCTCATAAATTTCCCGTGAAAGTGAAATATGAGGGAACTATTATCATATTCTTCTTTTTTTATTGAGATTCCATAGGAAAATTTGTTTCCTATAGAAGCCCTTGTTTCCCACCAAGGGGTCTTCACGAATGTTGGGTGGAAAAAATGTCAAGAGGAACTCTCAAGAGTGATTTCTGGGAAGCATAATGGACACCTAGACTTCCATGCAGTGGAAGTTGCATGATCCAATCAAAATCCAAAGACATTCTACAACTAGCAATTACTCACCATTTCTCATAATTGTAGCTAGATGGGGTTCATGGAAAATTAAAAGGGCATGATCATGAACTCACATTGGAATTTACAGTCACCCTAAGGAATCCAACTAATCAAGGGTTTGCGACAACAGTGAGAGGATTGGAAATAAATTTCAATGAAGGTGGTATCAAAAAGATCAAAATTTTACTTACAAGAATGAATTCAGACAAAGGATCAAGAAATGGGGCAATGGGTGCCAAGAAATCCTTCTTTTTTCAAGGTGAAGCACCATTGCAAAATTATGAGGGTAGAAGGGATGTGCATATGTTAGAGTAGCATGTAGAGCAACAATTAGAGAATTATGAGGAGTGGGAAATGGAGAAGAAATTAGATTAGACAAAGAGGTATTCACGGTAGCCAATGACACCACATTAACAGAGGAAAGTAGAAGATAGTCAGAAGGAAAAGGATTGAGCTTCGTAGGGGTGAGCACAAATTCCAGTATGGGGGTGATGATAGGTCCCAAAATTGCATATTTTATTAGGCCCATTTGATTATTTCTAGAGACGTATAATATGCACCTGACCCCCTTACTTGCACATTATAGATTTAATTTGTTGTATTAATGAGTCCTTAGGAATTTGATTTATCCTTGCATATTATGTGCCCAATATTATTTCTTTTGCAGAATATAGAGATAGTATTGAGTAAATTTTAAATGAGACAATATAGGGACTTTCTCCCTACTACAGGTTGGACTAAGATTGGATAACAAATAAAATAGATATGATGAAATTATTGAACAAATTTTAGATTTCCCATGATTGAGAAAATCTAGGAATGTATTCCCTATCATTTAATGAATATTCCTACTATTGGTAACTAGATCCACTATTTGAGGGATTTTGGAGGGGGAATTTGCCTCCTTTCAATGGGGATGCTTCCTTGTCAATTTTTATAACTAGAAATGTGAATTAGCCTCTAGGGGTTTGCACTTCTTATTCTCCTTGATGATAAAACAAATTATTTAGCAATTCTACTTTTATTTCTAGCAGCCATGTACTTTGACTAACTCTAATAATAAGGTATGGTGTGATATTATTCTTCTAAAGCATGGTTTCCTTCATAGGAATACAATTATCCTTGGGCTTGGCCATAACATGAGCCTCAAAGCCCCGTTGTACAATTTCATTATTTTCTTTGAATGTCTTTTTCACTTACATATCTTAATTATGCATTTAGTATTGATATTTCCTTTTTTGTAGGTAATATTGGTTAAACTATTTAAGTGTTATTTTTCAGGTTATTTATAGCGTCACAAACGTGATGCATCCTTATAACAAGTTTTCAAAATCATATCCATGATTGAGCTACTTGGAATGGTATATTAGTTCACAATTATGGAATTTCTGGAAGTATCTTGTAGAAAAATAGTAGTAATTATCTGTTGAATTTTAGAACATGTTAACAAATATTTTATTTATTTGTTTCCACTTGGATTGAGTCCTAAAAACATTTAAATTAATAAAAACAAATATCCCACTTCATTTTCACTCGAGAAAGTTAGGAAAATGATAGGTTAACTAGCTCAATGATTCTTGAATTTCTCGTTTTTAGAGTAGTAATTTTCTTCTTTTTTTTAGCACTTGATAACAGGTGTATTTTTGATATATTACACTTCGGTCGGAGTCCTAGGTCATCCTAATTAATAAAAAAACTTTATTCCATCTCATTTTCATTCAATTTTCTTAGTCATTCGGTGAGATAACTTAGACGACAAACTAGTTGGCAAACTAGGCATTTTAGCCTTTCTAAGTAAAAAAAAAAAAATTCATAATATCTGTTATGTGTAGGTGAGTCTATGGGTTTTAAGCTCTGACAGTTGTCTTTTAAAACCATTATGCTAGAACCACTTCTTTCCTTTGTATGCCAACAACAAATCTAAAACACTTCCCACTTCGAGTACCTTTTAGGGTTGTTGAAGGCCATTGTATGCATTGGTACTTATGCAAGATGAGCCCCTGAAGAGTACTGAGCTTCGAAAAGGCATGATACAACCTTCGTCTACCATCAATACCTGTATCCTATCTTTAAATAGCCCTTTCCACCCTCAGAATGATAACGAATCCAATATTGTAGCAAAACAAGGAAATCATGTAGCATTGTGTAGCAATCATGTTGAAATATTGTAACATCCTATAATGTCGTGTAAACTTGAACAATTTTTCCCTTGAAGATTTATTTTTTCCTCCTATCGTTGAATAATGCCCCTAGGATATGAAACTATTATTGAGGAATACTAAAGACCACTTAGGACATTCGTTTTAACCCCTAGAACACATCTCAACAATTAGGTTTAGTGGACATATTTATGAATTGGACAACATAGTAATGGTTTCATTGATTTCCACATGAAGTATCTAATGAATTCTATCAATGGATCCAATATCTTTAGAATGCAATCGCTGATTACATGCTCTTCCCTTCATGCAAGTTAAATTAGTTTGCTTTATTTATTCTTAACCTAGGGTTTCTATTTCAAGGACTATTATTTCCTTTCAGTAGACTAGGTCTCCTTTCAATGAAACATTTATGTTCCAAAAGTAGTGTAATATTTACATTTTTGTAAGTAGTATAAACCTTACATTTCTACAATTGGTGTTAGAATTTACATTTGAGCAAGCGATGTTTCCATTTCTTGCAAATAGAGTAACATTTCTATTTCTGAAATTAGTTTATGCTTTAATTTCATAATATTCACTTCATTGCATTATATCAACTAAGGAAGGACACATTGCATGTTGCACATATAATTCGACACCTCTAAATTTTATATGAACCCCAAGTTGATAATTTAAGTTTGTATCCTTGGTAGTTGCAACATTCTTGTTTCAATACTAGGGCTCGTCGGCCACAAACATTTTCATTTTTCTTCTTATTATGGAAAAGTATGCACATGCACATGCTCCATGACTAGTGCTATGGAATTCATACATTTTCTAGTAATGGTATGTAGTCATCGTCTTACCTCTAAGGTATAGGAGATTTTCTAATGGATGCATAGTTCAATAAGTTAAATTGGCATGAATTTTCTGTAATTTCAAGGAAAATATTAAGTGAATCTAAGAACTACATAAGCTAATGACAAAGTCATAATTCTTCTTTTCCAACAATGCATTTTTCTTACCAAACAATAAAATTATATTAAAGTAGTAACTTTTATAAGAACTATTTCTATTGTGCTCTGAGTTCTTTATATCATTCAAGAATTTACAGTCATGCTCATGCATGGTTAAATAGATATCCTTCCATAACGATTAATATTTATTTCTTACTATTTTAAAATACCTTTATAGATAAGTACAATAATATGTCAACAATTTTGTAAACAATAAGTTAGTATTGCTATTACCAAGAATGATGCCATGCAATGCTAATTCAGTAAAGGATAATGGAATATACTAAATAGAAAATTCCACCAAATTATCATAAATTCAATTGGAATTCAGAGTAATTCCATGACATGATACAATCAACTATTATCCATTACGATCATACTAATCATCCTCATAATTTGTTAATGAGAACTTAACATGACTTAGAATTTGACTCATTAACTTATTTCCTATTCTTAACATTCAAGAGGGTTTTTTAATTCCCTTTAAACATTCTATCATGCTATTGACAACATCAAGGACAACCCATGTCCTCCTACACTCTTTTACTATACCATTGTTTTCATTATTGACAAAAGAAGTTGTGCATTCATTCTTCTACAAACAATTTAAGAAAATAATTACAATTACAAACATTTAATGCATCATTAAACATTATAGTAAGAGTATGGATACAAGGGTTGGTAGTCAATACTAATCCACATTATCACCATTTACTATGAGTGTTCAATATTATCCCTAATTTAATCAAATGGTACATAATTTCTAATTGTCTTTTATCAACATAAGGACTGAAATGCCATCTTCACTATTACTCTTCAAAATATTCATTAGCACTATTAAGCATTTATTATTAATTGTAGTCTAATGCACACATTGAAATGTAATATCATTAGTATCATACTTAAGGTTCACCCAATGGCACCATACCCCTGCTACTTCTCATTCTTATGTAACCCAAGAGGTTATACTGTTGTACCTTGGGCTCTTATACCACTTGTAACATCCCTCAGTGTTCCACATAAAAAATACATAAGGTTAAAACCTTTTACAATTTTTCTAGAATCTAGCATCCCACGAATTGCTTATCACTTACTTTTAACTGATCATCAAATGATACAATCACAATCATTAAGTGAAGTAACAATAAAAAAGGAATATCTAATTCTGTAAGGGAATAATTGTTTGTACAAGTTGTTAACCTAATGCATTCTACTACAACTTTGCATCATTAACATTTTTTGATTAATTAAGTCCCATTAAAACCACGAGAGATGATATACTTTTAAACATTACGCAAGGTTACAATATCATTAAGATAACAAATTAGGCAAGCACATAAATTAACTTTGATATTACCTTGGAAATCCAGAAGGGAAAAACCAACAAATGTTTTTCTTTATTAAAAATGTTTCATGAGGGAGTTCGTTCCTCTCTCGATTGAAATAAGGGAGTCCGACCCTTGTCCATCATTTATATTTTACAAAAGAAACATACACTTCCAATGAAGTACTATTACCTATAGGCCCATACATTAGACATGTAGTCATGTTTCTCAAATGCATTACCCAACATTTCTTAGAGTACAATATCCTTATGAAATGAATATTTATTGCAGTAAACTTCTTTCCCATATTGTATGATCATTGTCAATTCATCACAAGTTAGCAATATATCTCAGTAAACTAAGTTTCCTATGGTAAAACTACATAAGACGATTTATCACTCTGCATGTAATAATAGTTATATATAACTATCTCCTACTACAATAGTATTGTTCATAAACCATAATTCAATTGTGGAAAAAGAGATTAGTTTAAAAATCTTCACTCAATCCCTAGTAAGTCATGATTTCATCTTGCAACCACTATCGTCGTGAAATACTTGAAATATAAAATTATCAAAACCCAAAATATTACAACATTTTCATCTGAACATAATGCAAGAGAATTGATGTCCCTCTATTGCAAAGATTTAATCAATATTGGTTATCATTTTCATGTCAGAATTAGTAATAACTTCTAAGTTTTGTATATCTTTGGATGAAAACACTTTCTTGCACATGCATGAATAAAAATTAAAAGCCATAATCACAACTACCTTTTTTATTTATAATTGTGTTATAAAATGAAGAACCATAACTATTATTGCATTTCTCACATGCAATACCATAAGTAAAAAACATATTATTATTTTATTTAACAAATGCAAAACCATGGGAATAAATTCACAAAACTATTGTATTACTCCTCTTGTTGCAATACCACGAGTATTAATCAACAGAACCATATTTATAAACATGAACTATGGCTATTCTTGTTATTATCCATGTAATAACATATGCAAATAATATAAAACACAATTATCCTTTTTTCCTATGATTCACGTTAGGGGAATTTTGAGGTCTAAAATGGGCTTCCTAAAGAAATTATAAAATAATAGTGGAAATAATAAAATAAGATTACATTAAATCATCAAATTTTAGAGGGAAGAAAGAAAAAAATATTTTTTCAACTCGTATTTTCAACTTATCTCTCTATGGGTTTACTCAAATTTCAAGCGACAAAACTCGGATGCAGAATTTGATTCTTCATCCAAGGAGTACCCATGTTGGATACTTTTGATGGACCCTATATATACTTCCATTTGATTATCTTTGAGCTCTATATATTTAAACCAAATATTATGGATTTACTGTAATCATCATAGCTCTAAGCTCATAATAGTTGGAGTCATATGGCACCATAACTATGATACCAATTATAAGCCTCTTGATATGCTACAAGTTCCATGTGATCACTATTCATTAGTAATTGCTACCATTTCATTGAAGAGGAGCAATATCATGTGTACTAGGGGGAATAACAATGGCCAAAATTACCACTAGTAAAGGTAAAAAATTAAAAGGGTGAGCTCGCCTGAAGAGACATACCTTCATCATAAGGGAAATCACTCGGCATAGTGAAAGATAGATATATTTCATTAAAAATTAATATAAAATAAACATTTCCATAGACCCTTCAAAAATACCAAATGGAAACATCAAGAAGCTCACATCAACCTCTAGATTTATACTTTCTGAGACACTTTCCATACTTGAGAGTGAGAGCTACAACTTGACCATGTCAATATACATTATTTATTCAAATGGCTTGGTAGCATATAAAAAAATGGATAATGCTAAGAAAGTGCTCAGAATAATGGTGAGGATGTGAATCATGGTGGGTGAGACTCTTATACCCTTCGAATAGTGAAAACTAAGATCCATGGTGAATAAAGAATGATTCTAACTAGCTATGTCCTGTATATACTCCAAAGGTGTGAATAACAGTAGCAGGGCTAAACGTAAGAGCTTGCGAAACCCTATAATTAGTAAGGAGTGGGTGGGTCATTCCGTTCTCTGTTTCCAACAGTTCACCATCAATAAGAGGTTTCTTTCCAGGATGTAATGACCCTTGTTCGGTGGTTGTCAATATCCTACTTGTATGTGGATTTGAGCTTGGAAAAAATGATATAGATAGCCATATATTAGTTCCAAACCATTCCAGAACCCAAAACATATTCTTGGTGCCAACTGAATGAAACTAACCATTTTGGAGCACGTCAATCATATCAATCCAATAATATTTTTCATTTCATTAAATAATAAATGCCAAATGTTTCTAAAATTATTATTCAGGTTCTCTAGATATTACACTAGAACCAAAGGGGGTCATCATATTTCCAAATGGAAAGAAATTTCCCTCCAATCTAATTTGTATAAATTATAAATAGTAAGATTTTGGCGTAACTACATGTGTGTATATTCTAGAAAGAATATAGGTTATCATGAATTTTGATGAGCTAGCACTTTTGGCCATGTTGCCCATTGTAAGAGTGACATCGTCAAGAAGCTCCACAGGTAGGACAAGTATGTAATCAAATGAAAAAAATGTACCATTAGAGAGATATGGGTTAAACAATTTTAGTACAGGATTGAGTCCATTTTCTATAAGATTCATAATCTATGCTACAAGATTACTCTCAGGTGCTACGGGATTATCCTTAGGGGTGCACAAGAGCCTTATATTGAGTAATTTCATCCATAAAATCCTATATTAAAAAATGGACCTCCAAGGGAAGGGTAATTAACTATTTTTCCTTACTGCCTATGGACATGAAGTACACATAATTATTCAATATTTTCACAATATATTCTGTGGTAAATCTCTGAAAATGGAAAGAAATTAAAGTATGAATATTTCTTGTACGTTGAGCATGATAGAAAGGAAATGGACTTGGTTTTTGGTTGATCATGCAATTTTTCGTTCTCGTGTTAAGAGTTTCCAATTTCTAAATGAGGTGAACATAGTTAGAACCTAGATTGTTTATGAAAGATTTTTCTAAGGATATAGTGGTTTGTCTACATGGTTGTGAGTAAGAGTGCATAAATTTCCCCTGAAAGTGAGATATGAGGGAACTATTATCATATTCTTCTTTTTATTACTGAGCTTCCATAGGAAAATTTGTTTCCTATAGAAGACCTTGTTTCCCACCAAGGGGTTTTCACAAATGTTGGGTGGAAAAAATGTCAAGAGGAACTCTCAATAGTGATTTCAGGGAAGCATAAGGGACACCTAGACTTCTATCCGGTGGAAGTTGTGTGATCCAATCAAAATCCAAAGACATTCTACAACTAGCGATTACTCACCGTTTTTCACAATTGTAGCTAGATTGGGATCCTTGAAAATTAAATGGGCGTGATCATGAACTTACATTGGAATTTATAGTCACCCTAAGGAATCCAACTAATCAAGGGTTTGTGAAAATAGTGAGAGGATTGGAAATAAATTTCAATGAAAGTGGTATCAACAAGATCAACATTTTACTTACAAGAATGAATTCAGACAAAGGATCAAGAAATGAGGCAATGAGTGCCAAAAAATCATTCTTTTTTTAAGGTGAAGCACCATTGCAAAATTATGAGGGTAGAAGGGATGTGCATATGTTAGAGTAGCATGTAGAGCAACAATTAGAGAATTATGAGGAGTGGGAAATATAGAAGAAATTAGAGTAGACAAAGAGGTATGCACGGTAGCCAATGACACCACAACAACATAGGAAAGTAGAAGACAGTCAGAAGGAAAATGATTGAGTTTCTTAGGGGTGAGCCAAATTCCAGTATGGGAGTGATGATAGGTCCCAAAATTGCATATTTTATTAGGCCCATTTGATTATTTCTAGACACCTATAGTATGCACTTGACCCCCTTACTTGCACATTATAGATTTAATTTGTTGTATTAATGAGTCCTTAAGAATTTGATTTATCCTTGCTTATTATGTGCCCAATATTATTTATTTTTGCAGAATATAGAGATAATATTGAGTAAATTTTGAATGAGACAATATAAGGACTTCCTTCCTGCTATAAGATGGACTAAGATTGGATAATAAATAAAATAGACATTATGAAATGATTGAACAGATTTGGGAGTTCCCATGATTGAGAAAATCTAGGAATGTGTTCCCTATCATTTAATGAATATTCCTACTATTGGTAACCAGATCCACTATTTTAGGGATTTTGGAGGGTAAATTTCCTTCTTTCAATGGGGATGCTTCCTTGTCAATTTGTATAACTATAAATTCGAATTAGCCTCTAGGGGCTTGCACTTCTTAGTCTTCTTGATGATAAAACAAATTATTTAGCAATTCTACTTTTATTTCTAGCAGCCATGTACTTTGACTAACTCTAATAATAAAGTATGGTGTGATATTATTCTTCTAAAGCATGGTTTCCTTCATAGGAATCCAATTATCATTGGGTTTGGCCATAACATGAGCCTCAAAGCCCCATTGTACAATTTCTTTATTTTCTTTGAATGTCTTTTTCACTTGCATATCTTATTTATGAATTTAGTATTGATATTTCATTTTTTCTAGGTAATATTGGTTAAACAATTTAAGTGTTATGTTGCAAGTTATTTATAGAGTCACAAACATGATGCATCCTTATAACAAGTTTTCAAAATCATATCCATGATTGAGCTACTTGGAATGGTATATTAGTTCACAATTATGGAATTTCTGGAAGTATCTTGTAGAAAAATAGTACTAAGTATCTATTGAATTTTTATACATGTTAACAAATATTTTATTTATTTGTTTCCACTTGGATTGAGTCCTAAAAACATTTAAATTAATAAAAACAAATATACCATGTCATTTTCAACTTGAGAAATTGAGGAGAATGGTAGGTTAAATAGCTCAACGATTCTTGAATTTCTCATTTTTAGATTAGTAATATTCTGCTTTTTTTAGCACATGATAACAAGTGTATTTTTGATATATTACACTTAGGTTGGAGTCCTAGGACATCCTAATAAATAAAAAAAACTTTATTCCATCTCATTTTCATTCAATTTTATTGGTCATTCGGTTAGATAACTTGGACGACAGACTAGCTGGCAGACTAGGTATTTTAGCCCTCCTAAGTAAAAAAAAAAAAAAGTTCATAATATATCATATGTGTAGGTGAGTCTATGGGTCTTAAGGTCTGATAGTTGTCTTTTAAATTCCTTGTCCTACAACCAGTTCTTTCCTTTCTACCTCAACAACAAATCTAAAACACTTCCCACTTGGACTACCTTGCTAGGTTGTTGAAGGCCACCATGTGCATTGGTACTTATGCAAGACAAGCCCCTGAAAGGTACTAAGCTTGGAAAAGGGATGACACAACCTTCGTCTACCATCAATCCCTGTATCCTAACTTTAAATAACCCTTTCCACAGTGAGTATGCTCACGGATCCAATCTTGTAGCAAAACAAGGAAATCATGTAGCATCATGTAGCAATCATGTAGAAATATTGTAACATCCTATAACGTCGTGTAAACTTGAACAATTTTTCCCTTGAAGATTTATTTTTTCTTCCTATCCTTGAATAATTCCCCTAGGATATGAAACTATTATTGAGGAATACTAAATACCACTTAGGACATTCCTTTTCACCCGTAGAACATATCTCAACAATTAGGGTTAGTGGACATATTTATGAAATGGACAACATAGTAATGATTTTATTGATTTCCACATGAAGTATCCAATGAATTCTATCACTGGATCCAACATCTTTAGAACACAATGACTGATTACATGATCTTCGCTTCATGCAAGTTAAATTAGTTTGCTTTATTTATTCTTAACCTAGGCTTTCTATTTCAAGGACTATTATTTCCATTCAATAGACTAGGTCTCCTTTCAATGAAACTTTTACGTTCCAAAAGTAGCGTAATATTTACATTTTTGCAAGTAGTATAACCCTTATATTTCTACAATTAGTGTTCAAATTTACATTTGAGCAAGCGATGTTTCCATTTCTTGCAAATAGAGCAACATTTCTATTTCTGAAATTAGTTTAGGCTTTAATTTCATAATATTCACTTCATTGCATTATATCATCTAAGGAAGGACACATTGGATGTTGCACATATAATTTGACACCTCTATATTTTATATGAACCCCGAGTTGATAATTTAAGTTGGTATCCTTGGTAGCTACAACATTTTTGTTGGAATACTAGGGCTCATCGGCCACAAACATTTTAATTTTTCTTCTTATTATGGAAAAGTATGCACATGCACATGCTCCATGACTAGTGCTATGGAATTCATACATTTTCTAGTAATGGTATGCAGTCATTGTCTTACCTGTAAGTTATAGGTTATTTTCTAATGCATGCATAGTTCAATAAGTTGAATTGGAATGAATTTTTTGTAATTTCAAGGAAAAGATTAAGTGAATCTAAGAACTACATAAGCTAATGACAAATTCATAATTCTTCTTTTCCAACAATTCATTTTTCTTATCAAAAAATAAAATTCTATTCAATTAGTAGCTTTTATAAGAACTAATTCTATTGTGCTCTAAGTTCTTTATATCATTCAAGAATTTATAGTCATGCTCATGTATGGTTAAATAGATATCCTTCCATAACATTTAATATTTATTGCTTACTATTTTAATATACCTTTAGAGATCAATCCAATAATATGTCAACAATTTCGTATACAATAAATTAGTATTGCAATTCCCAAGAATGATACCATGCAATGCCTAATTCAGTAAAGGATAGTGGAATATACTAAATAGACAATGCCACCAAATTATCATAAATTCAACTGGAATTCAAAGTAATTCGATGACATGATACAATCAACTCTTATCCATTATGATCATACTAATCATCCTTATAATTTGTTAATGAGCACTTAACATGACTTGGAATTTGACTCATTAACTTATTTCTTATTCTTAACATTCAAGAGGGTTTTTACTATCACATTGTTTTCGTTATTCATAAAAAAATGTGTGCATTCATTCTTTTACAAACAATTTAAGAAATGCATTACAATTCCAAACATTTAATGCATCATTAAACATTAATGTAAGAGTATGGATACAAGGGTTGGTAGTCAAACCTAATCCACATTATCACCATTTACTATGAGTGTTCAATATTATCCTTAATTTAATCAAATGCAACATAATTTCTAATTGACTTTTATCAACATAAGGCCTAAAATGCCATCTTCACTATTACTCTTCAAAATATTCATTAGCACTATTAAGCATTTATTATTAATTGTAGTCTAATGCACACATTGAAATTTAATATCGTTAGTATCATACTTAAGGTTCACCCAATAGCACCATACCCTTGCTACTTCTCATTCTTATGTAACCCAAGAGGTTCTAATATTGTACCCTGGGCTCTTATACCACTTGTAACATCCCTCAGTGTACCTCATAAAAAATACATAAGTTTAAAACCTTTTACAATTTTTTCTAGAATCTAGCATCCCACGAATGGCTTATCACTTACTCTTTAATTGATCATCAAATCATACAATCACAATCATTAAGTGAAGTAACAATAAAAATGGAATATATAATTCTGTAAGGGAATAATTTTTTGTACAAGTTGCTAGCCTAATGCATTCTACTACAACTTTTCATCATCAACATTTTTCAATTAATTAAGTCTCATTAAAACCACGAGAAATGATATATTTTCAAACATTATGCAAGGTTACAATATCATTATTATAACAAATTATGCAAGCACATAAATTAACTTTAATATTACCTTGAAATCCAGAAGGGACAAACCAACAAATGTTTCTCTTTATTAAAAATGTTTCATGAGGGAGTTTGTCCCCCTCTATATGGAAATAAGGGAGTCCGTCCCTTGTCCATCATTTATATTTTACAAAACAAACATACACTTCCATTGAAGTATTACTACCTATAGGCCCATACATTAGACATGCATTCATGTTTCTCAAACACATTACCCAATATTTCTTAGAGTACAATATTCTTATTGCATGAATATTTATTGCAGTAAACTTCTTAACCATCTTGCATGATCATTGTCATTTCATCACAAGTTAGCAATATATCTCAGTAAACTAAGTTTCCTATTGTAAAACTACATAAGACGATTTATCACTATGCATGTAATAATAGTTATATATAATTATCTCCTACTACAATAGTATTGTTCATAATCCATAATTCAATTGTGGAAAAAAAGATTAGTTTAAAAATCATCACACAATCCCTAATAAGTCATGATTTCATCCTGCAACCACTATCGTCATGAAATACTTGAAATATAAAATTATCAAACCCAAAATATTACAACTTTTTCATCTGAGTATAATGCAAGAGAATTGATATCCATCTATTACAAAGATTTAATCAATATTGCTTATCATTTTCATGTCAGAATTAGTAATAACTTCTATGTTTTTTATATCTTTGGATGAAAACACTTTCTTGCACATGCATGAATATAAATTAAAAGCCATAATCACAACTACCCTTTTTATTTATAAATACATTATAAAATGAAGAACCATAACTATTATTGCATTTCTCACATGCAATACCATAAGTATCAATCAACAAAACCATATTTATAAACATGAACTGTGGTTGGTGTTGTCATTATCCATGTAATAACATATGCAAATAATATAAAAGACAATTATCCTTCTTTCCTATGATTCACATTAGGGGAATTTTGAGGTCTAAAATGGGCCTCCCAAAGAAATTATAAAATAATAGTGGAAATAATAAAATAAGATTACATTACATCATCAAATTTTAGAGGGAAAAAGGAAAAAAATAAAAAAAATCAACTCATATTTTCAACTTATCTCCCTATGGGTTTACTCAAATTTCAAGCGGCAACGCTCGTTCGATGCAGAATTGGATTCTTCATCCAAGGAATACCCATGTTGGATACTCTTGATGGACCCTATGTATACTTCCATTTGATTATCTTTGAGCTCTATATATTTAAACCAAATATTATGGATTTACTGTAATCATCATAGCTCTAAGCTCATAATAGTGGGAGTCATATGGCACCATAACTATGATATCAATTATAAGCCTCTTGATATTCTACAAGTTCCATGTGATCACTATTCATTAGTAATTACTACCATTTCATTGAAGAGGAGAAATATCATGTGTGCTAGGGAGAATAACAATGGCCAAAATTACCACTAGTAAACGTAAAAAATTGAAAGGGTGAGCTCACCTAAAGAGACATACCTTCATCATAAGGGAAATCACTCGGCATAGTGAAAGATAGATATATTTCATTAAAAATTAATATAAAATAAACATTTCCATAGACCCTTTGAAAATACCAAATGGAAACATCAAGAAGCTCTCATCAACCTCTAGATTTAGACTTTCTGAGACACTTTCCATACTTGAGAGTGAGATCTACAACTTTACCATGTCAATATACATTATTTATTCAAATTACTTGGTAGCATATAAAAATATGGATAACGCTAAGAAAGTGCTCAAAATAATGGTGAGGATGTGAACCATGGTGGGCGAGACTCTTATACCCTCCGAATAGTGAAAACTAATATCCATGGTGAATAAATAATGATTCTAACTAGCTATGTCCTTGATAGTACTCCAAAGGTGTGAATAATAGTAGCAAGGTTGAACATAAGAGCTTGTGAACACTATAATCAGTAAGGAGTCGGTGGGTCATTCCATTCCTCCGTTTCCGACAGTTCACCATCAATAAGAGGTTTCTTTCCAAGATGTAGTGACCCTTGTTCGGTGGTTGTCAATGTCCTACTTGTATGTGGATTTGAGCTTGGATCAAATGATATAGATAGCCATATATTAGTTCCAAATGATTCCAGAACCCAAAACAAATTCTTAGTGCCAACTGAATGAAACTAACCATTTTGGAGCACGTCAATCATATCAATCCAATAATATTTTTAATTTCATTAAAGAATAAATGCCAAATGTTTCTAAAATTATTATTCACGTTCTCTAGATATTACACTAGAATCAAAGGGGGTCATCATATTTCCAAATGGAAATAAATTTCCCTCCAATTTAATTTGTATAAATTATAAATAGTAAGATTTTGGCGTAACTACATGTGTGTATATTCTAGAAAGGATATAGGTTATCATGAATTTTGATGAGCTAACACTTTTGGCCATGTTGCACATTGTAAGAGTGACAGGTGTTAGGCTGAGGTGTTAGGAAGTTTTCTAGGAGTTGGGACAAATGTCTAATTAACCTTTATTCTATTAAGATATTTATGCACTATAGGTAACCATATATACACATTTAGACAACGAATCTAACAAGCCCTAGATTCAGAACTCAATCACCTCGGAATAAATCCCAATAAGTTATTTATACGAGCTCGAGTATCTCCAAAAACAATATGATATATTGATTTGTAAATATTCTCAGTTCTAAATAATAGAGTGAATGGAGTTTGATGATCCATGTGTATTCTAACCTCTTATTTAATGTGTGTTTTACATTTTAAATTAGGTGACGTGGTTAAGAATCTTCTTTTTCTATATAATCACTAAACAATGTTGATATCCCTAGTCTTATATTGGCTCAATATTTCTGCATGTTGAGGCTATATTCCAAATTCAATTCTACATCAAACCCTGGGATTAGGTGTTAGAAACAAGCCCCATAACCAATCTTGCCTCTGCTAAATTATGAGACTTTATATGAAACCCCTACAATATAAGGTGAATGTAAGAGTTTGTGACCTAGTGCAATCTCCATAAAAGTGGCTCAAGGTGCATTAAGGTCTTGTAGAAAAGGGATGTGAATTCCCTTAGAGAATATAGAGTGATGATCATAGGTCGAGGTTGGATGTTTCTAGACTGTTGGGGTATAAAAGGGAGGTTAAGGTTATGAGGAGGGAAAGATACATATTGACGTTGTGAAGGGAAGTAACCTTTGCTTAGTATTTGGTGGTGAGAAGCAAATGGACTCTATCTCTATGCGTTTGGTGGAATTTAATAGAATCGACATACAATGTTAGGTGACTCCTTTCACAACTACTCCATAGATTTGGTTACATTATTCTATAATATTCATGGATATTTTGACAAAGATTGAATATTTAAGTCCTTTCTTAGCAGTAAATAACCCAAGCCCACAGGTTTCCTTGCACTTAACTTATGAATTTATTAGTTCCACTGATAGTTATGTGACCCCTCCCTCTAAGGATCCTCACTATATCCACTCATTGCCCTTGACATGCACACCTACTTGGTTGGCCAGCAGCCTTACCCCTTGGAATCAATTATAACCACTCATGGTTATCTTTCCTTTTACAAAAATACTTGCGTGAACATCAAATTCATTTGGTGCCCCTCACATACAGTAGTTTTATCATCTTTTCTACTAGACCAGCTACAATGATGTCAAAGAATGAGATTCTAACATGGCCTGACTGATATAGGTGAGGGAAGTCATCGAGAACACTCTCGCTCACAATCAATGGCTTAGAGACATATGGATTAAACATCCAAGCACATTTAGGATGTGGTGGACAAAGTTCTTTTAGAAGTTATGGAGGATTGGAATGCTTGCAATGATGAGGATATACATGGCCATGTGGTAGATTAGATCCTTGATTTGGGCTATTGATGTGGCCAAAAAAATATGCATCTATGAATTGTGGATCTCTTTTTGCATCTAAAAGCACTTATTAGCAAATATTTGGAGGACAAAAAATACAATAAAAAAATGATCTATAGCTCAACATACTACCTGTAGAGAATTAATAAATGTCGCTCGAGCATGTGGATATGGAAATGCGATTGGCTGGGATTAAGGCCCTATTCTCTAAGGGGAAGTCACTAACTTCCCTAGGCATCCTCATTGCACCTATTGACTTGTCAAATTCAACCTATTATATTTTATGGGTTACACATTTGCTTACACATGTTTTTTTGCTTGGTTATGGACACCTTTAGTTATCATAGGTTTTGGATAGTGTAGCTACATTTATTTTACTCTTAGATATAAAAACATCCTTGATAAAAAAGTTATTTGGTTGAAAAATACATATGTGAGAGGTATTTTTCAGTATTATGTAATTTTTTGGACAAAAAATTTATTTGTCCAATAATGGTATGATTTCAGGAAAAAGACTAATGTATGCTCTATTTTAGATAGTCAATAAAATATCAAACTTAACCAAAAAAAAAAAAATATTCAAATGCTAATCAAATAGAAAAATTAACATTTTTAATAATATAAAATAGCAAGACCACTATTTTTAATACTGACAAGTAATATATTTAATCAAAAAATCACAATCAAATATTACATATCAATAATTATATTTACAATCACTCTTTGCCAAAATATAATATGGTTTATGCATGTAAAAGTTAATTAAAGGAAACTTGATTAAACTTCATTTTTTATTTATTTTTAACATTTAAATTTTATCAATTTATATATTTATTTAATAATATTCAATGAATAAATATTTCTGATTTTTTAATTATATATTATTATTAAAATAATTATATATATATTGCAAATATTTATATTAGAAATATAAAAAATATATATTTTATAAATATATTAAAAAACTTAGAGGTTATATATATTTTAAGAAATGAAATTTATTTAAAAATTATGTAAAATGTAAATTTTCATTTTTATAGTAAACATGTCATCATATTTCATATTCCACCATGTAATTAACAGTTAAAAAAAAGTTCCAATTCTATTTAATTTATTATTAAAATAAATATATATTAGATATATAAATAAAATGAACAATTGCTAATTAGTGAATACATTCACCCATTAAAAACTACTTATCACCCTTATTTTTAAAGAAGATTTATTAATATTATAATATACTAAGGAATAATAGATTTAATGAAGCAAGATGGTTTATATTTGAGTTTTACATATTTAACTAATTTATTCCTGTTACAAAAATTAGCCATAAATTAAATTTAATGAGAAATTCACCTTTTAATTACACATCAAACTAAATACTTATATTATTAACTAAATTTCAAAAATAGAATGTACATTTATTCTTAACTTAAAATATTTACTCATCCCAACACATATACTCATTCCTCATACACATCAAATAAATTTTAGAAATATTTATAATTTAGTAATAATTTATTAGATTAAATAGCATTTATATATAATTCTTATCACTTCTTAGTTCATCGTTTTTTAATTTTTAGATGATTCATATTTCTTTTTTAGAAAGCTAAAATGATAATCGTAACTTTATATCTATTTTTATATGACATTACTTTTTAAAATCCCATTTTATAATCACATTCTAAATTACATTCATCTCTATATCACATTGGGTCATTTGCATATTATCATCATTGAACCTATTGTTAAATTCTTCCATATTTACTAACCCTACTTCAAAAACAAATAAAGTGCAAACAGATTATTCAAAGGAACAATAAAAGATATACCTAACCTATTGTTAAATTCTTCGGTATTTCCTAACACTACTGATAAAAGAAATAAAAGTAATAAAATGTAAACAACTTATTCAAAAGAACAAAACATACAAAAAAAAATAATATACCTAAAACCAATAAACTGTAAACGGGTTATTAAAAAAACAAAATATATATAGGGGATATACCTAAAACCAATAAAGTCTAAACGGCTTATTAAAGAAACAAAACATAGAAAATAAGATATACCTAAACCCAATAAAGTTAACTCTTCAGGATTCAAATATTTGTAATTACGTCATGCGATTTACTCCTCACCAAATGTTGGTCATCGTCAACGTTGCCCTCCACGACCATCATATCAAATATCGATCACAGTCAGACGTCACGCTCTTTGTGACATGTAACAACCATGTGGCTTGCTATTACGTGATCCACTACCAAAATATATATACTATGGAGCGCTTCTTCCCAAATTACTGGCACTGAGGAAAGCGAATCTTACCTACATGAGAAATGAAGCGTCATCAACACTGTATTTCCCTTAAAGGTCGATCACGCCGAGAGTGGATCCAATGTGCAAAACTACAAAGTATACATATAGAAAATAGAAATGTCTTACCTTGGTCGTATTGGGATCATTGACCCAGGGTGTGAATCCGGAGTTAGAATTAGTTGAAGAATGTTACCAACATTGAAGTTGCTGTGACGCAGTCGCACTTCTGAGCAGTCCTCTTCATCGTTGCGTGACACAATGTGGATACTGGTGTCTTGTATCTATCTTATTCTATGGTTCGCTATTTTCGTTCGGTGACAGGACTTTTGGCTATTCAATCCAACATTTAATTCTTAGGCGGACGTACCACTCTCACGATTGCTCTGACCCACATGGGATTCATGATTCGACTCCTCACCATACCACGTTGTCAATTGTTGCTAATGCAATTTATCATGGACTTACAGGTTTTAGGTGAATATTAAACCTGATGTCTTAAATTAATGATTAATTTTTTTTTTTTTTAATCTGGTCTTATTTTTAAGATATCAGTAAATAGAGTAAATAAATAATTGGTTCATTGTTTGTTTATAAAAATAAATAGAAGATTGGTTTATTGTTTTTTAAGTAAGAAGGGGTAATATGAAAGTGTGTAAACTATAAGAACGAGTTAAGTAGATTGATCCACACTAACACTTCCGCCTAATAATTTAATTAGAGGGAGATCTTATTACAGGAATAGCCTCATGCACACTAGTCACAATTTTCACTGCCCAATAACCAATTGATCCCACGGCAAAGAATAACCATTTACACCGAAAGAGAGGAGATCATATTACGAGAATAGCCTCAGGCACAGCAGTCACAATTTTCACTGCTCAATAACCAATTTGATCCCAGGGAAAAGAATAACCAATTACACCGAAAGATAAGGTCAACACAGCAAAAATTCACCTATGACCCATTAATCATGGGATTTTGATCCACTGTGAGATAAACACGGAAATACTTGCTAATCATCATTAGAACCATCATACTTGCCATCGATGAATGATCGATAAACACCAAAAACTTAGCTTCGGTCATTAGATATTGACGGAGGCAAAAGTTCTATAACAGTAGACGATAGTAAAAGTCAAAAGCAAAACAGTAGCTACCTTATACTAAAAACAAGTAAGTGTGAACCCCCTAGACAATAAAATAATGACAGAATACAATTGAGTGCAAGATAAGAATAAATTATCTATTGGTTTACTATTTTTTTTGGATATAGAAATAGAAATGATGTCATTGCTAATCAAACTAAGTGAAAAGTGATTTGATTCATTATTAACATTTTGTATAGATTAAATATTTGTTTAATTTTAAAATATTATTGTTATAAGTGAGAATAGTTGTGTTGAAATTATGTTGTTATTGATATAAGTAAGAAGAATTATGTTGAAATTATGAATCTTATTTGGGTTAAAGTAGATGTGGTCCAATATTTGATTCTCTCTTTCACTGATAAGTAATTAAAAGTAACAAAATCTTATATTTTAGCTTTCTAATCTTAGAAGATGTATATTTCTTACACTTTTTTAAAAATATTTCAATAAAAGATTTCAATATATTATTTTCAAAGAAACAAAAATCATAGATACTCATGTTGAAGAATATATACATTTTGCATCCTTTGCCCCCCAAAAACCATAGTAATAGGTATTTCTACTTTCTATCCAATATGGCAAAACCATTTCCAAAAGTGACTTGCTCCACTTTGAAAAATTATAGAGCTTTGACAAAATTTACATTCATGTGTAAAAGCTTATAACATGAAACTTGGAAATTCAATCTATACTGGCCATTAAACTCATATAGATAGACCTTCTTCTTTAGAATATAATTATACAAAATGAGGCTTAAATAAATTATTTGAATATTCATATTAATTTATTTATTTTAGCCACAACTTTATGTAGAAAACCCTTCTATAAATTAAATTATTTTGATATAGACTATTATAAATTATTTCAATGAGAACCATGGACATATCATGTATGGTTAAAACATTTCAAGTAGTCTCAATATATGTTTTGGTCAATTTTGCTTGAAATCTAGAAAATGTTGAATGAAATTGTAAATTTAAGCTATATGGTTTATGTAATCTACTTTATCAAAGGGATTTTCAAAACACTGAATCTATTTATGCATTAAAAATGCAATTTTAAAAATGAAAAATCATATTTGCAACAACTAACATAAACTTATCATAATCATTGATCTAACTAAACATTGAGAGTGATCTAGCTAAACCAATAAAATTTAAAAAAATATTTACACACATAAATATAAAACATTACCTACTAAAAGTATAATAAAATTAAAATAAAATACTATATTAAATTAATATATGTAATGAAAACATTTATCTACTTAAAAAAATATAAATATATAAAATTATCTAATTAATTTTACTAATTTTTTATTTTTAAAGTTTTAGACGTATTGGCGACATTTGATCTTCTGCGAGCTGCATAAATCTATGGTTATGGTTAAGATTTATCTATATTGAATTATAACTTTGAAACATACACACTCATTAGGTTATTCGGAGCATGAAACATACACACTCATTAGGTTATTCGGAGCAGGTAAAAAAATTATAAGGTTAGAATTATGAATAGTTCATTATGCTTTTCGTAGCAGGTAAAGAAATACAAAGATTTCAATTATGAAAAGCCATTAGTTAATTGGTTAAATATGTCCAAATATGTCCATTCGTGTTTCTTTTCGTTTTCAACGCGTGCATCCACAGTGCTAATCTGAGTAGGTAATGAATCATAAACTTCCACAAGTAGCTTAATGATATTGCTGAGGATTTTGAGACAAATAGTGCCATTGATGGCGATTGGATTTGAGAGAATCGTAAATCACTTGTACTCGATAATGCTATGAATCATATAAACTTTAAAGTAGTTATTTGAAACGGAAACTAATATTTACTATGATGAAATTAAAATGCCCTGTTGATATCATGGTGTCAGCTCATTTTCAGAGTTAGCCGACAACGGATAAGGCACGATTCCGATCCGTTGGATATAATATAAATCCTTTGAAAATTCATTACACAGTAACTATTTATATATGGTTCGTAAAAGTTGATGTTACGGTAGTATAAATTGTTTGAAAATTCATTACATAATAGTTATATAAATTAAATACCTAATAAAAGTGGATAAATATTT
>APFE031239763.1:0-14033 GCA_000404065.3 Pinus taeda | reverse complement strand
AACAAGTACAAAGCTGATGGCTCACTTGACAAGCACAAAGCTAGGCTTGTGGCAAAAAGGTTTTGCACAGAAGGAAGGGGTCGATTATGAGGAAACTTTTGCTCCCACAGCAAAATGGGCCACCATCCGGACACTCTTTGCACTGGCAGCTCAGAACGGTTGGAAAGTCCATCAAATGGATGTAAAAACTGCCTTCTTGAATGGAGATCTAAAAAAAAATGTTTTTATGTCCCAGCCTGAAGGATTTGCTGTGAAAGGACATGAACATAAAGTATGCAAACTTGTGAAGTCCTTGTATGGCCTCAAACAGCACCACGAGCCTGGTATGAAAAGCTAACTGCGCATCTTCTGAAACTCAACTTCAATCATTTTGATCTTGATGAAGCAACTTTATTTGTCAAGAAAGTTGGCAAAACAGTGGTATATCTTGTGGTATATGTAGATGATCTTTTAATGACAGGGAACAATGAAAGTTATATTGCATCCATAAAGAAAGAATTAGGAAAAAGTTTTGAAATGACTGATTTGGGCTATGTTCATTACTATCTTGGCATTGGAGTAACCCAACATCCAACATCCATATTTCTTTCTCAAAAGAAATACATTGGAGATTTGTTAAACAGATTTGGCATGACAGAATGCAATCCTCTTTCTACTCCAATGGAAAAAAACTTGAGGCTCACATCTATTGAAGGAAAAGAATTTGAGGATGCAACAAAGTACAGACAGCTTATAGGAAGTCTCATCTATCTCACTACTACTAGACCAGACATTTCATTTGCTGTTAGAATCCTCTCCAAGTTTATGCAAAAGCCTTGTGAGGGACATCGGTCTGCTGCAAAAAGAGTTCTAAGGTACTTGAAGGGAACTCAAGACCTTGGAATCAAGTATACACAGGTAGACGACTTCAGCTTGATTGGATACTCTGATTCAGACTTCGATGGAGACAAAGAAACTGGAGTATCTACTTCAGGATATGCTATGAGTCTTGGATCAGGACCTGTCTCTTGGAGATCACGCAAACAATCAGTTCCAGCAGATTCCACAACAGAAGCAGAATACGTGGCAGCAGCTGAAGCAACAAAAGAAATTGTGTGGCTCAGAAAAAATCTTGAAGATTTGCAGGTGAAACAAGTACAATCAACTCCACTCATGATTGACAACACCTCTGCAATAAAGTTGGCCAAGAACCCAAAGTTTCATGATCGTACAAAGCATATCAATACTAAATATCATTTGATCCGACATCATGTTGAGGCCAAAACAATCCATCTCCGCCATTGTTCCACAATGAGCAAGTTGCAGACATCTTCACCAAAGCGCTTGGAAGAGAAAAGCTTGAAAGATTCAGAACGATGCTTGGACTCACCAACATCCCTTCAGATTAAGGGGGGGAATGTTGACACCTAATCCGAAACGGATGGGTGAACTGGACAGTCATCTAGAAGATGAACTGATCTGTCATATTTATGTATATAAATGTATGTTACCTAATGAATAAGATAATCAGTTTTCTCTCGCTCATTCATTCTGGAGTTACCCTGGCCTGACATTTCAGTACTTTTAGTGTGAAAAAGTTTGGTTGGTTGGTTAGTGTGGGAGGAAGAAGACATTGAGCACTGTACATTTTCATTATAAAAAATTCAATGAATGTTGAAGGCGGGGGTTTACTTGTTCATGGATTCATGTGTCAATCTCTTATGGTGATGTTTATCTCTTGTTTTTGTTTCATTATATTCAGTTACTTCCATGCTTATGTGTCATGTCTTCAATGTTCAGTTAAAGAAAAGATATTTTTGAATTCACTTTAAGTGCCCTATTAAAGGTTACTGAACATTTCTAACGTTTGTTCTTCCATTGAGATATCTAAAATTCATCCTCATCTAGATGCTTTAGATTTTATTGATTCCACTACTCCTCATCTCACTTATAGACAACGAAATTTGATAAAAAAAACACCATAAGGATTGCTTACCTTGCCCCTATCTAAGGATTCCTCATTTTTCCATCACCTCACTAAAAATCATTAGCTTAATATGACTCCATGCCCAATGGAGTTTCCCTCTTCCCTGCCATCAAATTGTTAAGACATATTCCTCTCTACTCTTAGAACCTAGCCTAAAACCTAGGACTGTAGATTCATATAGAGAGAACCCTCTCTGAAACTGGAAGGGCTAGATTCCATTTTTAAAGTGGTTTGTGGTTACCTTGAGGTTCCTCTTCTCAGCCTGGAGGAACTACGAAGATATAACAAGTCCATTTGAGGCTCTTTATGGGTGGAGTTGTAATACTCCTATCAATTGGAGTGATCTAGAGAACAATGTGTTCATTGGACCGGATATGTTGTGTAACACCCACCTCCCACATTTACCCAAGTTAATTGGTCTGCTAGGGTAAACATGTGATGAGAGGCTACTATGATCTGATTCAAGTCCCCATGTACAGTTAAGGAAGTGGAACCAAAAAAACATAACCAACCTAAACTTCTACACATGCTACAGAACCTTCAGGAGCATATCAACCCTTCCAGGTGACCAACCTCTGAGGTAACTTGACATTTTACAGACCCAGAGCGTCAGTCGCTCCCATGACATGGGAATGCATGTGACTGGGACCCTTCAATTGCTCCCATAGTAAGGGCATGCCAACGACTGGGGAATTTTTCAGTTAGTTCTGAGCCAACAACCCCAGATTTTGTGTCACTTTTTCAAGGCCAGGACTTAGGCCATTACCCATAACTCCAAGAAACCTTTAGGAATGATACATTACCCATAAATAAAGGTAATAATGCAAACACTTGAACAAAGACTTGATCTAACCCCTACTAGCCATGACATGCATTTCATCAAACATGTCACAAATATGCATTCTACAGGTTATGACAACGTATATGAGCATAGGGGTCTCATACTTCTCTTAGAATCACTAAGAAGCATTGATGCCTTATCACATTAGTTGCATTATAATCTATTAGTTCATATATTCATTGTTCATTCATTTACAAATCAAAACATGATGAGAGCCATACATCATCAATGTCATAAAACATACTCATAACCAACATATAACCAACAAAAATAACAAGGATATGACAACCATAAAAACCACATATGAACCAATACATTTACACGTAAAATACCAAGGAGAAGGAGCTCTTATTAATGAATGCATAGGGCGAACAGTTATGGGACTTCCATGAACCACCCAACCATAGATTGGGCTGAACCAAATCTCTCTTTTAGCTAATCACCCTTGTGCCATTTTCTAATCATGAAAGTTAGATCTCATGAAACAAATCCAACAAAACTGAACTAGGGCTTCCAAAGGTGAAACCACCTCAACCCTCAACCAGTGATTCCACATGACAGTCAACAATCACTAACCATCACTAGATTGGTCTCCACCCGAGTTGTCTAGGGCTTTAGAGTGTTTGTTCCAACCAAGGCTTCCAAGGTTAGTGAATCAACCCACGACTATTGTCCGACTCCAGAGTGTTTGTCCAACTGAGGCTCCAAGACAAGTAACGCAACCCACCAAGGGCTCTAGAGCATTTTTCCAACCAAGACTCCAGGGCTAATAACTTTGTAACAACCCTAGTAAAATATCCATGTAATAAAGGTTAATAAAGGCAAAATAATAACCATGGTCACGGGACATGTATTCCAAGTTTAATGTTGGGTGAAACATCCTAGTGTGGGTGCTCATTTGGTTTATTATGGCTATGGAAATTGGAAAAGGCAATGGCTAAGGCTTTGGGAAGGCAAAGTGGAATTTATTGGCATTTCTTTATGAAAATAATGGAAATTAAGAGAAAAAGGAAAGTGAAAGGTCACAGGCTATATGTGAGGAGGAAAATGAAGGAAAATAATAGAAAATGAAGAAAATAGAGGCCTCATTAATAAAAAGGCTTTTGAGGATCAAGTCATGGCTTTTGATCAATTTAGTTTTGGAGCTCTCATTCTATTCTCTCTCTCTCTCTCTTTCATACTCTTAGACGCTTAGAGTTTTCTTGGAGAACTCTTGGAGGAGTGTGGCATACCTAGAATTTGGAGCAAGAAGGCAAAGAAAAGTGGGAAATCATAATAGGACATCGAGATCAATATCTACAATGAATTTTTCTTCCAGGTACCGAGTTACATGTATGATTTCCTTACTAGTTTTGGCATGCATGGCATATGCAGGTGGTTTCTTGGTCATGATTTGTCATTGGCATGGAGGATTAACTGGATTGACAGTGGTTTTGCCTAGCCTTACCATTTCTTGGATAGCCATGGTGTTGTGGGAGTCTTTCCCTTTTTCTTTCTGGTTGGTTCTCATGTTCCTTTGGTTGTGGGTTGAGTTATTAGTTCCTAGAGCCTTGGTTGGACAAATGATCTACAGCCCTGTAACAACTTGGGTTGAGTTACTAGTCCTAGAGCCTTGGTTGGAAAAATGCTTTGGATCCTTTCGTGGGTTTAGTTACTAGTCCTGGAGCCTTGGCTGGACAAAAGCCCTGGAGCCCAATAACAGTTGCGGGTTGAGTTACTAGTCCTGAAGCCTTGGTTGGAACAAATGCTCTAGAGCCCAGGACAACTTGGGTAGAGAACAATCTAGTGGTGGTTAGTGATTTCTGACCATGAGGTGGAATCACTAGTTGAGGGTTAAGGTGGTTTGGACTCTAGAAGCCCTAGTTTCATTTTGATGGATGTGTTCTATGAGAACGCACATTCATGATTGGAATATAGCACGAGGGTGATTAGTTGAAGAGAGACTTGGTTCAACCAATCTATGGTCGGGTGTAACATGGAATTCCTGAACCTGGTTGGCCTTTGCATTCATCAATAAGAGTTCTCTTTATCCCTGGTATTTTGTGGGTAAATATACTTGTTTATATGTGGCTCGTATGGTTGTTATATCCTTGATATTTTTGTTGGTTATATGTTGGTTACGAATGAGTTCTATGAAAACAGTAATGTATGGCTCTAATCATGTTTTGGTTAATCATTGAATTTACAAAGAATATATGGTTTAATAGATGGTAATGCAATTAATGCAATTATTTTGATGAGGCATCAATGTTTCTTAGTGATTCTCAGTTAAGTGTGAGACCCCTATACAAATATCCATTGTTTAAACCTGTAGAATGCATATATATGACATTTTTAACGAAATTATTGTCATGGATAGTAGGGGTCCAGTTAAGTCCTTATTCAAGTATTTTCATTTGTATCATTTTTTTGAGGTTACCTTTCATTTCTGGAAGTTTCATGGAGTTCTAGGTAGTGGCTTGAGTCCTGGCCCTAAAAAAGTGGCATAGAATCTAGAGTCACTAGCACAGAACTATTTGGAAAAGTCTCCATTTGTACGCATGCCTTGTTGTGGGAGCGACTGGAGGGTCCCAGTTACTTGCATGCCCATGTCAAGGGAGAGAATGAGGCTTTAATGTAGAAAAATATAAGTTTGTCTCAGGGGCTTGTCACCTGGATGGATTTGATGGCTCCTAGGGGTTCTATTACAGGTGTGGAAGGTCAAGTTGTTTGTGCTCCAGCAGTTCCACTTCCTTAACTATTACATAGGTTGTTGAATCATATAATAGTAATTTTTCATCACATGTTTACCTCGGTTGGTCGGTTACTTGGGTAGATGTGGGAGGGGGGTGATAGATAATGGTATCAGAGCATGGTTTGGTTCTCCTTGGGTGATTTTTGGTTTCCAATCCTCTTGGATAAATGTGTTGTCATACGTACATGTCGGTTTCATATAGGTCCTTGTGCTTTTGGTCTATGTGCTTGTTGCATATGCATGGTGTTGGCCATGATTTTAGTGGTGTCGACATATGAAAGTTGATGGTGTCGTTGTTGAATGTAATTTTTGTGAGTGTATGTCGATCATGCATTGGTTATGTGTGTTAGTGTTCATATGTTGTTATGCTACATTGGCATGGTGATAATGGTCATGTATGAGGTCATGGCATGTGGTTGATATGGTCATGCATTGGTGACTGGATAATGGTTGAAACGATGAATAAATGTTGATATGACTACATTTACATATATATTATGCTAATCTGGTTTGTCTTGCAGACGAGATATCTTCATTGAACTGTACTAAGGTACGTTGGTTTGATTACGATTTAGTTTAGTTGAAATAATATACCTTGTAGGAAGAAGAGATCAAAGATGAATAGAAAGATGTTAGATTATAGAGTTTCTCCCTACCAATCAGATGAGCGTTGTGGTGTTGGGAACTCTTCTAACTTAGCATATACATTGAGGGGTTTGAAGGAAGAAATAAGGAGCCGTAAATAAGATAATGATAAAAATCATGCATGCACAAGAGAAACAAGTAGAAGTCAATGCAGTAATTATTCAAAGTCTATCAGAATTGCAGAGGTGGGGAGAACTTCTAATTAGCTATGGATAGGAGGATAGGACTAATGGGGCATATGGTAGGAGATCTCGGAGTGGACACAGGTCAAATAGAGATGAAACGATCAGGGATGACAGGTTCTTGGATACATTGGACAAGAGAGGTGATGGACACAAGTACTATTCTAGTTCTGGTTTTGATAGGTATCATGGTCATCATCGTTATCATCCTTCTAGGAGGAGTGATAGGGGATATTTTTTGGATGAGTTCAAGAAAGAAAAACCACCTAAATTTGATGGGAAAATGAAGAAATCATAGGATGCAGAAGCATGGTTGCTTAAAATGAATAAGTTCTTCAGTATACATGATTACTTAGAGAACATGAAGGCCAAAATTGCTACATTCAGTCTTAAAGGTAAAGCAGATATCTGGTGGGAAGATGTAAAGAACGTTGGAGGTATTTGTGAGGAGGAGTTGACCTAGAGTGAATTCAAGAGACTATTCAGGAAGAAGCACCTATTGGAGAGGTACTATGATGACAGGGAAAAAGAGTTTTATGAGCCAAAGATGAGATCTATGACTGAGGAGGAGTACACTAGCATATTTCTGGAGTTGTTGAGGTATGTGCCTTACCTCAAGGAGGAGAAGAACAAGATTAAGAGATTCATCAATGGGTTGTCGATGTCATTTAAGGATTGGATTGAGTTTGATGACCCTAAATCATTGGAGGAGGCCATCCAAAAGCTAAAGCATTGTTATGAGCAATCAAAGCGCAAATCTAAGACTAAACCAGACTGAAAGGGTAATAATAAGAATAAATGGAAATGGGACAAGAAGCAAGCAAGGCCTCATGACACAAGTAACAAAGAGAATGCAACATTGCACAAAAAGTTCAATACATATGATAGATGACAGGAATTTTGATTTGAGAAGACCAAGGGTGATGATAGTAAGCCCGTACAGTGTTAGAATTGTGGCAAAGATCATCGTCAAAGAGATTTTCCACAACATCGGGGTGGTCGAATGCATATTTATAGTGCCAAGGAGGCGCAGACGATTGGGAGTGTTGGATAAAATGTTCCTAGGATCTGTGCAATGTTGGATAACAGGTAGGCAAATCACTAGGTGTCTATTATCGAGATGAACGGTAAGATTTGTGATCAAGTTGTTTCTATTTTGATTGACCCTGGATCTAATTATGGTTATGTTAATCCTGACTTGGTGGATAAGTGTGGTTTGAATAAAGAAGTACATGAAGATTCTTAGTTAGTGCAGTTGGCTATAGGTACAAAGAAGTGTGTTCGTCATTGGGTAAGAACTTGTGCATTTGATTTTAATGGTATGCCTACATTATCACATTTGAATGTATTATCGTTGGGATCATATGGTATGCTTTTGGGTATGGATTGGTTGTATCTCCATAGGACCGAGGTGGACTGTTATGAAAAAGCTATTGAGTGTTTGGATGATAATGGAGAATAAAGAATCTTATAGGGTAAGAATAAATCACATCAGTTAGGATGGTGACAACTATGTAGGTAAAGCGCAGTTGCGGGAAAGGATGTGTGTTATTTGCAGTTCATATTTTTAGTGACAAATGTAAGGAAGTAGAGGATGTAGGTGTCTTGAGTAGGTACCTGATTTTACAATAGTTTCAGGATGTATTTTCCGCATAGATTTTAGAGTTTCTACCTCACAGGGAAGTAGACTTTTCTATTGAGTTGGTATCATGGGCAACACCAGCATCAAAAGCACCATACCAGATGAGCACTCTAGAGTTGGTAGAGCTGAAGTTGCAGTTGAAGGAAATGCTTGACAATGATACATTACGCCAAGTGTATCACAATGGGGTGCACCGGTATTCTTTGTGAAGAAGAAGGATGGTACTCTCAGGTTGTGCATTGATTACAGGCAGTTGAACAAAGTGACCATCAAGAACAAGTATCCATTACCGAGGGTTGATGATTTGTTCGATCAGTTGAAGGGAGCAGCAATGTTCTCGAAGATTGATTTAAGATCTGGATATCATCATGTACATATCAAGGAAGTTGAAATTTATAAGACAGCCTTCCGGACCAGGTACGAATGTTATGAGTTTTTTTTAGTTCCTTTTGGTTTGAATAATGCTCCAGTTACTTTTATGTACTTGATGAATAGTGTGTTGTGTCCTTATATAGACAAGTTTGTTATTGTGTTCATTGATGACATCTTGATATATTCTAAGAATGAGGAAGAACATGATGAGCATTTAGCAGCAGCATTATGATTTCTAAGAGAGCAACAGTTGTATGCTAGTCTTAGCAAATGCAGTTTCCTTCAGACAGAGGTACATTACTTGGGACATGTGGTTTCCAAGGAAGGAATAGTAGTAGATCTAGAGAAGATAAGGGCTATCATGGAGTGGGCAGCTCCTAGGAATGTGGATGAAGTGCGATCATTCATGGGGTTAGCAGGGTATTACAAGAGGTTCATAAGGAACTTCTCAAAAATTACATATCCCATCATAGCATTGCAACAAAAAGGTAAGAAGTTTGAATGGACAGAGGAATGTGCAATAAGTTTTGAGAAATTGAAACAGTTGTTGACAAGTGATCTAGTGCTAAAGATTGCAGATCCAGACAAATAATTTGTGGTATGCATAGATTCTTTGAAAAGAGGAGTTGGTGGAGTTCTTATGCAGGAGGGATACGTAGTATGCTATGAGTCACAAAAACCGAATGAGCACGAGCAGAATTATCTGACACGTGATCTTGAGTTGGCAGTGATCATCCGTGCATTGAAGATGTGGAGGCACTATCTTATTGGTAGGAGATTTGTACTGAAGAGCGATCATTGTGGATTGAGGTACCTATTTGACCAACCGAATATGAATGCTAGGTAAGCTAGATGGTTGGCCATGATTAGTGTTGAGCCCTAGAACTACCTCTCTTCTACATACTTTCCTAAACCTTTTCTCTTCTATTTTCCCATACCAGTGCCTCATAAGCTATCAAAGATTGTTACATATTAGTTTTAGGAGTGCATTTAAGCGATTTTCAAACTATGTCCTTGTGTGTGCTATTTAATTTAGATTTTGTTCATCAACTACGGAATGTAGCCACTTTCCGCAGCTGACTCGCAATTCCACAGCTATTTTCATTGTTCTGTAGGTTACAAGTGTTGGTAGCAGAAACGAGGCACATGGGCAGCTCAGTAATGATCCAAACATGGACAAGGTCCTATCTGTTTAGCCGAATTCATGAAGAAAGGCATTAGTCAAAGGATGGTCAACAGAGAGTCCTACATTAACTAGGACTTTGTTCCAGCATGTGAAAAAGTCTGAAACCATTCCTGGGTTCATGGATCCATTTTTGCCATCTACAGGTCATCTCCATGACATAATCTAACATCCACTTTTCGTATATTTAATGTTTATGGCAACCAAGAAGCTGAACTTCTAGATTCTGGCCTATTCACGTGTCCATTGCTAAAGATCTTTCTCCAAAAGATAGTTATCTATTTCCTCTATAAGTATAAGTGTTTGCAACGCAAGCAGTTTGTCTTGATGTTGTTGTTTTAGCGTTAGTTTTCTATTGTAACCAAGAGACATATCCTCTGTTTTATAATACAAAAACTCTATTTTCTTATGGTTGTTTAAAGCGTGGTTTTGTGGTGACAACGTATTAATCCAAGGCTGTGCAGAGGGCCCCGACTAGATGAGGTTTTGCCTTTCGTTTTTGTATAGTTTTTCATGCATGTTTTCTTTTTTTTCAACCGTACATTTCTCATGATTTGTTTATGGTATTAATCGTTTTACTCCTGTACATGTTTTTGCAGCATTGTTATACTTTTCACTAACACTGATCAGTGCATTTCAAGATAGGTTATACTCAAGCTTTTTAATTTAGTTTTTGCATCAAGTGGTGATCTGAGATTTTCTTCCTCTACTGAACTTTAGCTTTTAATTCCAGTTGTTATCCTTTGATTTCAGTGAGATTTGTTTACTACTTTTAGCTAGTTTAGATATCAAGTTCTTCATGCTATATGACGATATCTCTGGTGCTTTTAGCTTAATCCCGTTTTAGAAGTTAATTGGTGAGCTATTGGATTATAAGTGAAGTAATTTGATTTTTCTTTCATTAGCTTGCAGGTAGATAGTTTAGATATCAAGTTCTTCATGCTATATGATGATATCTCGGTGCCTTTAGCTTAACCTCGTTTTAGAAGTTAATTGGCGAGCTATTGGATTATAAGTGAAGTAATTGATTTTGCTTTCATTAGTCTACAAGTAGATAGTTTAAATGTCATTCTTTCATGTCATATAATGATATTTCCAGTGTCTTTAGCTTAACCCCATTTTAGAAGTTAATTGACAAAATATTGGAATTGTGGGTGAAATCAGTGACTAGTTTCCAGCTTCTTTATTTTTGGTTTTGAATGCAGTAGCTTAGATTTTATTTCTGTAATTAGATGAACAGCAGAGACAGTAACCTCACATTCAGTACTTCATCTTTTGCTTGATTTAAGTAGCCACATGTTTACACTTTTGTTCAAGTTCTGATTTTATAAATAACACGTTTTTGAGATATTTGAAGTGCTAAGTTTGAAAATTACCATAAAAGGCATAAACCTTGTCTTCAATTTTGCATCCATACTTGATCTTTAAATGTATTCTTGAAACCTTAGACTAGGATTTCCATTTGCATTAAACACTTTAGGAGACCAACAATAACAAAAACCCAAAAACAAGATAAAAACTGAAAAGAATAAAGTAAGAAAGAGGTTGTCTTGCACATACAGTGCACCACACTTCATCAGTTTACGACTCTCGGATTGATAATTAGTGTAGCAATTTAGGACACACTAAATTGACTAAACATTTTGGCACCATTGCCGAAGAAGTGTAACTAGGTAGCCTATCTCTTACATTCAAAAATAATAATAATAATAAGGAAAAATTGATAATTTCTTGAAGTATGCTCTCCTCTTACACCTAGTGTGACCTAGAGGATCAGAAAAGAGAGTTATTAGTTCAATAATTTCTTGAGTATGCTCTCTTCTTGCACCTAGTGTGATCTATAAGATTAGAAAAAATGATTATTAGCCCATTAAATTTTTTTCATTAAAAAAAAAAAAAAAATGACATGCATAGAGAAAGAGATTCTAGGGGAAGGTTTATAGCTAGGGCCAAAAGTTTGATTTTTACAACTCCAAATACTTCACGAGATAGACAAGATACACCTCCATCCCAAACTCATATTCCCAGCCTTAGGATTCCTGGAATTTAAGGGGCAGCAACTGAATTAGAAGATTCTCCCACACTATCTACTAAATCTGACTTAGGAGAATAACCCTTCTTTACCTCTATAGGGGAACATATTGCAATAAAGAAGTAGAATCGCCCAGAGAAGAAGAAGAGTTAGAGTCTCTCTCTCATTAGCCATTAATAGAAGAACCAAAAGACCCTAAGGAAACTATCATGGCAGAAGAAGTGCTAGATGGAGAATTTTCACTATTTGGAGGAGGGGGTGGAGGTAGAGGTAGAGGAAATAATGGAGGTGGTGGTAGAGGTAACAATGGAGGTGGTATAGGTAATAATGGGGGAAATATGGGAGGAGATAACTCATTTGGATTCCCTATAGTCGATGAGGAAACCCATACAACAATGAAAACATTTCACCATCTGTCCTCCCAAACTTTTATGGATTGCGAAGTGAGGATCCTGAGACATTTCTACTTGAGTTTGAAGTCTTATGCCGAACCTATGACTATCTTGAAGACTCTCAAAAAATCAAACTATTTCCTTCAACATTGAAAGGGGCCACTCTGAAATGGTTCATGGGATTAGGCACTCAATCTATTAGGACTTGGAATGATATGAAGCAAACATTTTTGGATAGATATCTGGATTATTGTATGCCCATTAATCATAAGGATGAGGTATTCAAAATGATGCAAAAAGAAGATGAGAACTTGGAGGATTTACTTGAAAATTTTCAATACAACTTAAAGAGAGTGAAAATGAACAATTTAGATGAGGAAACCTTGAAATCCCTTCTATTGAAAGCCATTAGAGATGAATGGATAGATATTTTAAACATGATGGGGAAGGGAGACATTTCTCAACTTCCACTACATTACATAGTAGAACTATGTGTCCATCTTTCAAGGGGAAAATCTAAAACTGGAAAAGGGCATAGAGATCCTTCTCTTATTAGAGCAAACAAATCTGCAACTGGATCAGTAAGTAGAGCAGAGATTGGCAATATGCTTGATGAATTCAAAACTGACATTCTAGGGAGCCTTAGTGAACAGCTAGACACCCTTAAAATTCAAAACAAGCATAAAACAGAAGCTGATGCCTTAGCCATCTTTTGCCCAAAATGTAGAAAGAAACATGCTCTAAGGGAATATCCCTTGGATGCAAAATTTGTAGAAACATGTATGATTTGCTCAGAAAGTCATGAGACCAAGGATTGTCCTTCAATCCCAGGGCTCAAAGCTGCCTTTCAGGAGGACCCAAATTCAGTAGAATCTCTTTGTTTTGTTTCAAGAAGACCTTGGCAAGGGCAACAAAATCAAGGATTTAACAATCCTATGAATTTTCAGCCCCCACCAAATTAGAATTCTTGCCAACAACCTTGGCCCCAACCTGAAAATCAGTATCAATCTCAATCATGGGCACAAGGGGTACAAAATCCTTATGGGAGATTTGCTCAATATTATCAATATTCTCCATCTTATCAAGGCTATTCTATCCCACAAATTCAACAGTAAAATCCACAACTTTCATTGCCATTTCCACAACAACAACCTCCTCAACCAAATCAAAATCCTCAACTCTTGCTTCCATTTCAAAAAAATCCAAATTAACTACCAGCCCAGCCATTACCAAATCCCAACAACAAAAACCCTCAGAATGCTTATATGGTAGAAGGACAACAATTTCCTACCTACATGATTGTTCCTCTAGATCTTAATGATGTTCAACTTAGATCTGGTAGGATTTTAGACAGGGAAAAACTTTCTATAGATGTTCAAGAGTAAGATGTTTCTGAGGAGGATTCTCTTAAAGTCAATAAAAGTTTTGAAGAAGCATCCCTTCAAAACCCCACCATTCAAAAAGAAAAACAAAAAGAGTCAACCCCCACAACTCCTATAGTTGAGCAACCTGTATCTACATTCACACCTCCTTTCCCTGAAAGATTACAAATTGACAAGGGGGTGGAAAAACAAATCTTGTTGCTTGAATATGATTTCCTAGATGAATTAAAGAATGTATTGATCCAGGTGGATGTTGGTGGCCACCCACCTATCCCATTTGGACCTCGCAACTATCTCTTTCAGTTTTTCAGTTTCCGTAATTGTAGCACAATTTACTATTTTTAGCAGTTTTTTCGGGTCCTGAACTTCCGGAGCCGTTTTGAGGCCCTAAACGACGTTATTTGGGAAATCTGGGGGCAACATGGGTCCATGGACCGATGTTGCCCTTCCCAAAGTGGTAGTTCTCGGATAGATCTTTCTAACGAGCAATCATACGCGTCAAACGGAGATCGTATGCCAAAGTTACGACCCCGGGAAATTGATGTACCAATTTACCCAAAACGGGGCCCACAATTTGGCGTTTCATCTTCTAAGGGTCGGTTTTGGAATGTGAAGGGTTTTCCATTGTTTCTCCAAAATAAATAGGCCTTCGAGCCTCATTG
>APFE031239753.1:0-14896 GCA_000404065.3 Pinus taeda | reverse complement strand
AAAGGTCAATACCTTATTGGCTTTAGCTTCTTACCTTCACCTTGAATTCTGTCTTTTTTGATATAGAGCCAGACTTGATCACCAACTTGGAAACTATGCTGAGTCTAATGCTTATCATGCCTGCCTTGTACTTGGCTTGGCTGTTTTCCAGTTGTTCCTATACTTTCTGGTGAATCTCTTGGATTTGTTCAATAAAATAGGGAGGAAATTATTTTATCATCTGATTAAGACATCTACAAAGGTAAAGTAATCTAGTAAATATCTACACTCTTGAACTCTCCTTGCCTTGTTCTCATCGTTTTCATCAGATGGTGTGGATGACTATTATATTATTGTTTGTGACTCAATAATTAAAATGAACTATGATCCGTAACATATAGAATCCTTTGTATTTTTGAATCTATCTGCTCGAAATTATAGGTATCAAACTCTTATTTTTTTGATTCCATGTAGCTCGTGCAGGGAAAATATATTGACAAAAATGTGTATGACTCTAGTTAGATTCGTACTTACAGGTAATGTTTCAACATCTAATTTTTGACAAGGTATTTGAATACTGCTCAGCTTTACAAAGTAAAAATCTTCTTCCCTTTCCAAGCAATCTACCAAAAGCTTCAACTCTATGATATACATGCCTCAATTAAACAATAGATAATATACAAATGAACATGGGAAATTATGAGAGCCTAAATGAAGCTCATGTTTCTCTAATTCCTTTGGAAAAACTCCAAACAGCGCAATCCAGTGATGACTAAAACTGGATTGAACCAATATTTTCTATGAGACAAACAAGATGCAATATAAATCTAGAGATAAGTAGGAAATAATGTGAAGAAAAATACAAACATCAATGGGCTTTATATGGAGTACACATCTTGACTTGCTAATTTAGAACTTGAACCTGTTTTGGGGTTAGAGATGGGATGTTGGACATTGAAGACCCATAAAACGGGGGTTGGGTTGAAGTTGTTTGGAATGGTGAAGAGACATATTTAGTACTACATCACTTGAACTCGTCCTTGAATGTTTAGTACCTACATTTGCAACTAGAACTGAAGGACCATTTCACCAAGAGATACCAATTGTGGCCATTTTAGAAACTAGTGTAGTTCAATTGCTTGAATGGTTTACTGGATCTTCCTTCTTCTTAACTTATTTTCCACCTTTTCAAGGTTCTCTCCGTCTGAGTGCATTGTAACTAATGAAGCACATAATTAACAACCAATTAAAAGTATGTTATCATTGACATGTAAATGATTATGCCAAGTGTAATGTTATGATCCCTTTGTTCTATTTCCTATCTACTAACAAAGATAGCACGAAACCTATATCTAACATGCTATAAACATACCTACCAGGGATGAAAGATAAGTCTACATTAACTATAGAACATAAGAGCACAACCATAACAAAAGTGTGGAATGGAAACACTTCCAATAATACATAAAACATAGAAAATGATGCCCCTAAAATGTTTTGACACAATTAAAAGAAACTACAACAAATGAAAAGAGGTAGTCAATAGCACAACTTGGTGAAGATGTAAAAGATGCATAGAGATTTTTGAAATACACATGTATTTAAACTGCCCACTCCTTTTGTGACAACAATGAGTAGAGTGGCTCTGCCCATTTAGATGAAGAGAAAATATGTAGATTATGAACGTGAAGTCAGTAATACTTGGAGCTCAAAAAATTAAGGTCATGCGGAGGAATTAGACAACCCAATTGTAGTATGAATCATTAAAGTTCTTTATGTATCCTTAATTTAATTTCTTCTTTTAATTCATAAATCAAACTCACCCTTCATAAAAATAAAGTCCGTCTCTAATCTTAATAGAGCACAAAAGCTACACGATCCATCTTGCAATAGTTTTTAACATTATCAGATCAACCCCTATTCATGTGACTTGTTTAAAAGTAGAAAACAAAGAAATTGTCATGCATATAATAGTTTGTTCTTCAATATTACATTATTATCATGAACTGTAGAACATATGAATTTAAAAACCACTTTCTCACTTCAAACCATGCGGTGTTTCTAGAGTGATATCTGTAATTCTGTTTTTGCTTCCACCATTTTGCTTCGAGACCCCAATCTCGCCAACTCAAAATCAAAACTGAGTTACATTCACCAACTATTTTATTATGAGAATAAATAAAGATATCGAGGAAAATCATGACTTACTAATGTTCAACCATCCTGCAGCACTTTGTAGTTTTGAATCATCTCTTACTCATACTCTGTCTTTGAATCAAAATTCACCTACAACTGAAACCAGAAAAAAAAATAATGATGTCAACAACTTTGTTATATCAAATCAGATGAAATATTGTCATGGGAATGACACTGAGGTGTTTAATAACCATAAGATGACAATGAAGTGCTCCAGATGTATCCTACAAGAAACTAGAATAAGTAATTTTTTTCATTCTTCTTTTAAATATCTGAAAAGTAGGAAAAGAAAAGGGTTTGTGTGTTCTTCACAAAATAGCCCTAAATGATTTGAGAAGGAAAATCTTAGTGCTCAAGCATATCTTACATGCTTTGAACAAGGAGACCCAAATTTTCAACCATCAATTTCTTCTTGAAATTTCATTCATAATGAATCTAGCGGGCAAGGGAACTTTTCAAATCACCCTTTCAAAAGGATCGAAAAAAATCACACAAGAGTCAAAACGACGAGGAATGGATGAACTGTAAAGACACATTCTTCTATGTCAGCATGCCCTAAAGAAAAGGAAGACCCTAGTCACAAGGCCTTTTTAACCAATCCCAGTGGAAGTTATGCATTGCCCTCTCAAAAACAAAAATTGAAAAATAAAGAAACCAGAAATAAAATGGAAAGGCGGACCTCAATTTCTTGATAGAAAATCAAGAATAGCCAATTTTTCCCTTGCTCCAATACAGAAAACAAGAAGTATAGGGCACTAGGAATTCCATGGAATATTGGACAGTCATCACTCTGCATCTCATCACTCTGAATTTGTTTTTCTCCAATTTCTTCCAAAATTTTCTGAGCCAAAGAGCTTGTGTACTTGCTGAGGTAACTGCAACATACTCCACTTCTGTGGATGAGAGGGCAACAATGCTTTACTTTATTGAGCTCCATGTAATCAAACCAGAACCAAAAGAGACCAATTTCTAGATGTGGACTTACAGTCATCAAGACTACCTCCACAATCTGAATCACTAAATCCAGCAAGATTGAACTTTTCAGAAGAGTAGTAATGAATACGAAAATTTAGAGTGCCTTTCACATACCATAAAATCCTCTTGGCTACCTTCATATGTATTTCAGATGGCTTTGTCATATACCTTGAAACAAGTGAAATTGAATATGTAATATCAGGCCTTGTGTGGGTTAGAAATATCAAGCTGCCCACAATACTTCTGTAAGTTTTCTCATCAACTAAATCAACACCATCATCTCTACATAACACCTCTCCATGAGCACTTGGAGTAGGGGATGGATTTAAATGAAGCATATCAAATTTATTTAACATATCTTGTGCATACTTTGTGTGACAAATTAAAATCTCATCCTTACTTTGATAAACCTCCATTCCTAGAAATATTTCATGATACCTAGATCTTTCATCTCAAATTCATCATAGCAACTTTGAATTTATCATTCATCTTAGAACTACAATCCATATACAATAGATCATCAACACACAAACTTATGATTAGAATACTAGTACCTTCTTGTTTGTAGTAAACAGTAGGATCACTCTTACTTCTGTGGAAAACATTTTTCCTGAAAGTATCCATCAATCCTTGCATACCACGCTCTTGGTGCTTGCTTGAGACCATACAAAGACTTTTTCAACTTGTAGACATTATTCTCCTTTCCTTCCACTTCAAAACCTTGTGGTTGCCCCACATATACTTCCTCTTCTAATTACCCATTCAAGAAGGCACTTTTCAGGTCCATATGGTGTATGCTCCAATTATTCTGAGCTGCTAATGGAATCAACATTCTAATGGTCCCTTGTCTTGCTACTGATGCAAATGTCTCTTCATAATCAATTCCATACTTCTCTATGAATGCTTTAGCCACTAATCTTGTTTTGTGTTTTTCAACACTTCGATCGTTGTTTTATTTACTCTTATAGACCTATTTGGTGCCAATGTTTTTCTCATCATTTCAAAGCTCTGTCAGCTTCCAACTATCATTCCTTTGAATAAAATCCATCTCTTCTTTCATGGATTTCATCCAAACCTCATTAGCACATGTATCTTCAAAACATGATGGTTCAAATTCATCCTTGGCAAATAAATCAAAATTGACTATCTCACCTATTGCGCTTTCTTCATGTGATTGATTTGCAAACCTATGATAAATATCACTCAATCTTCTTCCCTTCCTTGTATAACTTGGAGAAGAAGTTGGATTTGAACTTGATGTTGAAGAAATTGATGAAGGGCTGCTTGGTGGAATCCAAAACCGTTCTAGCGCCTCTGGGATCTGTCCATTAACGCATCTGTCCGCTGATCTTTTGATGCCAAAGATCTATTGTGGCGGTTGAAGGGAAAGCGACTGTTGTTTGAGGGGACTCGAAAAGATGGTACTGTTGGACTCATCTATGGACTCTGAGAATTAAATCTGGATTTCTCAAGGGCCCTACATCTATTCTGTGAATATGATGTATTTATCTGGACTTTCGTGGTCATGGCCTCCTTCTATTTGTTCGGCTCTTCTTCCTGCCTGAAAGCACGACGTTTGGTAGAAGTCCCTGCACGTATTTCTTCAACTATTGAGTAGTGCCTCCGCCCTGTGGGCTTGCCCTTGAATTTTCCTCTTCCCATCTTCTTTGAGCAAATAAACCAAAAGGGCCATCGTTCCTCGTCGAATTCTGCATTTATTCTAAGCTACCCGGTATGGCAAAGGGTTTCTGGGTTTGATTTGTTGCAGTTCTCAAAACGTAGAGTGCTTGCGTGTTATATTTGCTGCAGTTCTCAAACAGTTACAGGAAACGTTGTCCCGGTTCAATGGTGTTGAACGCGTTGTATGGTATATGAATGATCTGCTCAGTGGTATATGCGTTTGAGTTTTGAAGTACTGAATGCGTGAATGGTATCATAATGTTATCCAAGTGTTGAGCTATTCTGAACTGTATGCTGACGCATGCGAGGAGTATGAGTTTTCAGCTGCGACACAACAGGCTCTACCATATGACCACGACCACAAGAAGAGTCCCTCATTGTCCAATAATGTAGCCGAATGGACAAATGGAGTCCAAGAGACCTTGCAATGTGAATCCCAACAGTCACATAATGTACTATAAATGTATATCATTTGTGAATAAAAATTGTACTCACATGCTTTATCTTTCCTATTTCTCTTGCTGTCCATGTGTGTTTAACATGGTATCAGAGAAAATGTATTCCTGCCCTGCATAATTAATTTGAGCCATTTGTTTATGGCCTTTCTGTGCAGTTTATTTCTGCCATATTCACTTGAACGTTTCTTTGCCTCACTGCCCATGAACGTTCCTGAAAGAAGCGTTGTCCATTATTCTCTGTGCATTATTCCCTGACCAGCGTTGTCCAAGTTGCTCTGACTCTGTCCGTCTAGCACTGCTCTGCCTCTGTCCTGACATAACTGACATAACGATTTATGGCGCACCAGCACTGCCTCTGTCATGACATAATCTGTTCTCTATACCTAGGTTCTCATTCCTGGCTCATTCTATAAGTACAGAACCCATAACTAGCCCTGTAAACACCTGTCAGCCCTTCAATCTATGAATAAACAGTGCCCTCAACCGACCTCGGAGATAAATTTTACAATTCACCAAGTCTGATAGCACAAAATCCCCATCTTTAGAAGCATCCAGATCATTAACCAGAACCATTCCTTCCTTGTTTCGGAAACCAAGAGCACAATAGTTGTCTGTTCGAAGAGTGACAACATTATTATCATTCACTTTTCTTACTACACTTTCAGGCTTTTGAATGGCGTTATTTTTAGTGACCTTGTTTTTGAAAGTAAATTTCTTTTTTGGTAGAAGCTGAGAATTAAGAAGTAGCTCTGCATACTCGAAGCCATTTTAACAACAACTTATCTTCACTATGCTGCTACCCAACAGAACCAGTGTGAAATATATAGGCCTCTGCTCCGACTTTATACTACGCTGGCCCAAAATATCTACCAAATGCAAATGCAAAGTATATATAGTCACAGTGAAAGATCTGTGAAAGCGGTCAGGCATCATCTGACCGGGCCCCAACGTTAAACGAGCTAGCGCTCTGCCAAACCACGATTGTTTCACCGTGTGGGGATCATCGCTCAAGGAGTGCTGTCATGAGAAGATACTGAACGGTTTCCTTTTGTCTGCATTTCAACTGGGCTTACGATTGGAAAGGTTCCAACTGTGGGTGTTGTTTACAATCCGATAATTGGTGAGTTGTTTACAACTATCCGTGGAAGGGGCGCTTTTCTTAATGGGAACCCTATAAGTGCATCTTCTCAGACTGACTTGGGGAATGCACTGACTATAGCAGCGATCCTCAACAGAACTCTTATCATTCCACCAATTTTGGATCAACATGCTATGGCCTTGGGAAGCTGCCCGAAATTCAGAGTTCAGCCTGCAGATGAACTTCAAAATTTTGTATGGGATCATGTCATCCACCTCATGCAAAGTTGAAGGTGTGTTTCTATAGCAGACTTTATTGATCTGTCTGAATTGATCTCTTCGTCTCTGGTGAGTAGTGTCGATTTTCGGGTCTTTGCTTCACTGTGGTGTGGCCTAGATATTGGGTTATCCTGTTTGGTACAAAGTGGGATAAAGAAACTCTTGATATCACTACAAATCGGATTAATAGACTACTTTTCAAAGTACTGTCATTATGTATTTCTGGCTCTTGTTCTCTTAACCTCTGTAGAGTAGCATGTGGGAGGCTTGATATTACCTACAAACTTGGTTTTGGTGGTCTCTAGGATGTCGCTGCTGGAGTTGTAATAATTCAGGGTGCTAGTATGGAGTCGTTATGGTCTACGGATTTATTTTTGTGAACAAGGTCTCGGTTCCCAGAGTAGAGTCCACAACAGCCGCACACTCACAAGGAGTCTAACAAAGTGTTGAAGAAGATCAATGCGCAGTTTAAAAAAAAAAAATCGTTTAAATCATTTGAACGATAATATTACCCTGCTGCATTGTATAGTTAAAGCGTTGAAGTGATAGCATTTGTAATTGCCAGATTGAGATTTAATACATGGGCGCATTTGTTTCATGGAAAGTTCATTTGAAATCCTGTAGAATAGTGTGCCAGTTGAATATGTAAGGTGAGTTTCAATGTTATTTGAAATGATGGTGGCAGTATGAGATTTCATATCAGAATGCATGAAATTAATTGGGCAGTGGTGTGAATTTGTTGGTTGAAAAACATAAGCACATTCTTTTATTTGAATTAAAATCCAGCCATATGTGAATGGAATTATTGGATTCAGTAGTAGTTGATTTTTACTTCTGTATCAAGTTAGAAGTCTAGATTGTATTGAGTTTGGAAATTGCATGAAGATTGTTGAATTGAGCACTAGCACTACCGCTTTTATTTCAGTGTTTTCTCAGCTTACTGTAACAAATGAGACAACAAGCATGGTATCTCAAATATTGAAGTGAACTATTGTTTTCTTTGAAGAGAGTGGCAAGATCAGAGAACACTGATTCGTACCCCAGTCAAGGCATATGAGCATTCAAGTCCTGTCCATGACAGTGTTATAATTATTGAAGTTTGCAGTTGTTGTCTTTACATATACCATTTTGCATTGGGAATCTACCTTTTGAGTTTCTCTCGAATAGTTTAAGCTCACTATTTTTAGCCAAATTTTTAAGTGGTATATGTTGAAAGTTGGTGTTAGCGGTTTCTCTAAAGCCTACCATTAAGGCTTGATATTGTTTGTAGAAGAGGATATTGCATAATTTCTCACACTCTTTGCCCACTGCTAAGAAAATGGCTAAGCCTGAAAGAATATTAGAGTTATTGAGAACTCTAATCGTATCCACTGTTGCAGTGCTATCATAATCAATAAAAACATTATTGCTTACATTCAAAAATGTATACAAAAAGCACGAGAAAATATAGAGTTTTTGAAGCTTGAATCACAGCTACAGCAAGAAGAGCTACATCAAAATAGACACCATTCTGAACCTATTTTTGTTTAGAACATTGAGACAACCACCCATCAGCGACATGTTAATAATGTTACAGTTCATTCAGATAAAGCAGCAGTTGTATATGCAGATGCAGAAACTTAGTCTGCACTTCCCAAGCCCATCATTAGACCTTGGGAATAGCTTGTCCACAATAAGAACATAATTGGTCTTGGATATGACAAGGACTTGTCATTTCATATTCCAGACTATACCAAGCCCATTGAGTTTCAGAGTGCTGGATTCATTCATGACAGCTCACCTTCTCCTCATGACAGTTCATCTTCAGCTGTTCCAGACACTGCCCCTCTTCCATAGTAGCAACAACAACAATAGATCGTGAAATGCCAACACTGTGATGGAGTTGGCCATCTGAAAGATCACTATTTTGATCTTCATCCATGTAAGCATTGTCATAAAACCAGTCATTCTTCAAACAGATGCTTCAGAAACAAACGTCCTGCAAGAACAAAGATTTATATTGGATGGATCGCTTCTTGGAAATGGGCATCAACAGCCAAGAAGATATTCCAAACACATGTTAGAACTTGTTCCAGAATATTGAACAGTCTTGCAGTTGATTTTTCTCCATCTTCTCACCTTGTATCTGACAGGAGGGGAAATGATGGTCATCTACAAGCCTCAAAGCCACATCAAGCGAGCCTGAGCCACAACCTGCCACACCAGTTTTAGAGTTGTAGCCAGAGACAAAGATGCCCGTGAACATGCCTTCAGTTGGCGATCTCGGACACTTCCTCTAGCAGAAGACTTCAGCTTCTTGCCAGTTTTGGAAGAGTTCCAGGAATGAAATTGAGAACACTTGCTCTAGCAGAAGACTCCAGCTTCTTCCCAGTTTTAGAAGAGTTCCAGGAATTGCATTAAGCATTCCAGAGTTGTTGGTCATCCTTAAACCATCACAGGTTGAGACTTCCCTTTTTAGGTTGAAGTTTTACCTTTTATGTGGGGTGAGACCTCCCTTTTATGGTTGAAGGTTTCCCTCTTTAAAACAATAGGAGCATTTCCTCTAGCAGAAGACTCCAGCTTCTTGCCAGCTTTGGAAGAGTTCCCGGAATTGCACTAAGCGTTCTAGTGTTGGTGGCCATCCTTAAACCACCGCCCTTTATACCAACATTTCAGAGAGCACATTTAGCCTAGTGCTGCCATGCATTTTTGCGCATTTTGTATTACAACTCTCTTCTTGGACTCATACATAACCCTTCGTATTAAGGGGGGGAATGTTGGACACCTAATCCTCAATGGGTTAGTGTGGAAGTCGAATGGAAAAATGGAGTCCAAGAGTCCTTGGGATGTGAATCCCAACGGTCACATAATGTACTATAAACGTATATCATTTGTGAATAAAAATTGTACTCACATGCTTTATCTTTCCTATTGCTCTTGTTGTCCATGTGTGTCTAACATTGATGACCATAAACTGCCCCTTCATAAAAAATTACATCTCTTGAGACAATAAGCTTGTTGGTTAGAGGATTATACAATTTATAAGCCTTGCTTGTCTCACTATACCCAATAAAAATACATAACTCACTTTTTGATTCTAACTTTTTTCTATTTTGATCACGTACATGCACATAAGCCAAACAGCTAAAAACATTGAAATGATTAACATTAGGCCTTTTTCGAAACCGAGCTTCATAAGGAGTGATATTTTCTAGTGCACAAGTGGGGCTACGGTTAAGGATGTATATTGTTGTAGCAACTGCATCTCCCCAATAAGAGTTTCTCAATCCCTTAGTTTGTAGCATGCATCTTGCCATTTCAACCACAACATTATTTTCTCTTTTAGCTATGCCATTATGTTGGGGTGTGTATGTTGTAGTATGCTGCCTCCTAATGCCATTCATATCACAATAACTATGGAAAGCTTTTGAGCATGATTCTCATCCACGATCAGTCCGCAAACATTTGATCTTGCACCCTCTCTCATTTTCTACAAGAGCTTTGAACATCTCGAATGTATCTAGGGCTTTACTTTTGGCCTTCAAAAAATATACCCAACAATTTCCTGAGTAATCTTCAATAAAAGTGATGAAATATGATGACTTACCCAAATTCTTAGTCTTCATAGGACCACATATGTCTAAATGAACAAGCTAAAGCGGGTGATGAGCCCTCCATGCAGTTCCCTTTGGAAACCTTTCCCTTGCATGCTTTCCTTTACCACATCCTTCACAAACCTCATGCTCTTCTACCTTGCACAAACCAAAAACTAATGCATGTAAGGTTAGAAACTTCAAATTGTGAAAATTTAAATCCCCATACCTGAGATGCCATAACCAACTTGAGTCTTCATAAGCCATATTTGCAAGATTGTTGTTATTTTCATCATAACTAAAGGGAAACATCCCATTTCTTGTCATAGGAACAACAGTGATCAACCTATTTCCCTTATTCTTATCATAGATAGTACATGTCTTATTTTCAAAGACTACTTTATAATTTTTCTCACATAGCTGCACAACACTCAACAAGTTATGCTTCAATGGTGGAGTATAATAAATGTCATTAATACTCTTTATACCTTCTTTTGTTTGGACCTCCATAGATCCTTTGGCAGCAACCTCCAATGATTTATCATCACCAAGCTGGATCTTGGATTTGAAACTTCCATCCTTGGCTCAAAACAACTTCTCATTCCCTATCATATGGTTAGAGCATCCAGAGTCTAGGTACCAAACATCTTTACTAGTATTTTCACCTTTGGCATAAGATGAAAATAAGTGATCTAGAGGATACTCACCACTTTCTTGAGCATAATTAGCATTTTTACCTTCTTTCAATCTGCATTCTATCGCAAAGTGGCCATACATGTTACAATAGTAACCTTGAACATTTCTCATATCAAATCTACCTCTACCTCTTCCTCTGAAAATACCTCTTCCACTTAAGCCACCCTGTCCTCTACCTCTTGAATAATTTTGGCTTTTCCATTTACTTTGACCTTGATTGTTTTTAGTGCTATTGCTACTTGCATCTTCATTCTTTGTAATTTGTAGTTTAGAGGAAAAAGCTTTCTCTACACCTTCAAAAGTGTCCTTCAATCTTTCTTCATCAGACATCAAAGATCCAACCAATTGATCAAATTGTAGTTTTGTCAAATCCTTACTTTCTTCCATGATTATTGCAACATGATTCCATCTATGTGTTAAATATATCAATACTTTTTTAATTAAAAATTCATTACTTACAGTTTCTCCAAGTGTAGCCATTTTATTGACCACATCTTTGACTCTCAGACAATAATCACTAACACTTTCAGCTTCTTGCATCTTCAAATTATCGAACTATCGCGTGAATCTTGACCACCTTAACTTGATCACTACCTTGGTAAGCTTCTTGTAGAGTCTCCCAAGCAGCTTTGGTAGTTTTTTCTCCATATATTCTTGGAAATAAGCTCTTATCAAGAGCTATCTGAATGTGAAACAAAGCTTGAGCATTCTTCTTCCTTTCTTCCTTTCTTGTTGTTCTTTCATTGGATGTAAGGGAATTACAATCAGCTGGCTCCTCATATCTTGATTCAACTATCTCCCACAAGTATTTTCCAATAAAAAACATTAGCATGTTAATGCACCAATAATCATAATCATTCCCAACAAATTCTGGAACTAGCATTTGGCAATAATTCAACATGATTAATTGAAAATTTAAATGCCCATGTCAATTTAATACTCGACTTTTTAAAGTATATTTTATTTAAATAATCTAACAAACCTATGCTTCCAATCAGTTAAAAATTTAACTAATTTTTCTAAATATATAAATTAATTTAAATTGAAACAAAAACCTTAAGATCAACCCTTCTTCCATAACACTTATATGAAGTGTATGTTTTTCAACTTATAGATGCGAGTTGGATTTTTATTTTTTATTTTATTTTTTTATTTCAAGTGAGAGGAATACTGTTCTTGTTGTAAATCTTTCTATGGCTGTTATGAAACTAGCTCAGAAAAGATAGAAAAGAGAGATCAACGCCTTAGAATTCAGCCTCTTCGAGGGGGCAACCTCCTTTACATTACATAAATGAACAATTCTTGGATGATTCAAATGACAAAACCTCCTTTCTATATATAGGAGTCTAACGAGTCACAATATAAACCAGCCGACCTAACAATAATAATATAAAGCCACAAAAATATTAATAAGGGGTATAACTACAATAGTAATGGGGTAATCACTAGTATTATAGGGACGCAACATGCCCCTCGCCTTCAAAAAAGTGTTGTCCTCAACGCTTGAGTAGTTATGGATACTTCTGCATAAAATTATCATCCTCCCATGTGGAATCTTCAGCGGATAAGTTCGTCCACTTGATAAGATACTCTGAAATTGATCGATTTCGTAGCTGTCGAGTTCTTGTTTCTATGACTGCTTCCGGTTCCAATATAATTTTTCCTTCCTGATCAAGTTCTGGCAATATTGTTTGAACTGGGAGCTTGTCGCCTATAACTTTCTTTAAACATGAAACATGGAAAACTGGGTGCAATCGAGACGCTGCAGGAAGCTCCAATTTGTATGCCATAGTACCAATCTTTTGCAACAGCTTGTACAGACCGTAATACTTTGGTGATAATTTATTTTCCTTCTTAACTTGCTTGAGGGACATCTGCTTATATGGTTGTAGATGTAGGAATACCCAATCACCTACATCAGAACTTCTTTCACTGCGATGTTGATCCACCTGTTGTTTCATTCTATTTTGTGCCAACACGAGGTTATCGTTTAAGAGTTTGAGGACTTGTTGTTGATGTTCGATGTGATGTTCCACTGCCTGAACCTTAGAATTTTCTCTTAAATATGATGTGATGGATGGTGGTTGATACCCATAAAGTGCTATAAATGGGGTCATTTTTGTTGCTGTATGGAATGAAGTGTTATACCACCATTCAGCCAGAGGCAGCCATTTGACCCATTGTGTCTGTTTATCAGATACAAAGCAACGAAGATATCCTTCCAAACATTTTTTTACTATCTCAGTTTGCCCATCAGATTGAGGATGATAAGATGAACTATGAGCTATCTGAGAACCAAGACAAGAAAATAATTCTGTCCAAAAATTTCCAGTGAAAATGGGATCTCTGTCACTTACAATAATCTTTGGGTTTCCATGTAGCTTTTGAATTGTTTCCATAAATGCAGTAGAAACTGTACTAGCTTTAAATGGATGTGATAATGCACAAAAGTGTGCATACTTGGTAAGTCTGTCAACTACCACCATGATGACATTATTTCACTCAGACTTGGGTAAACCTGTGATAAAATCCATTGAAACCTCCTCCCAATGTTGGCTTGGAATGGATAAAGGTTTTAATAGACATGGTGTCCTAATTGTTTCAACTTTATTTTGTTGGCAAACCAGACATTCTGCCACAAACTTTTGAATATCTGATTTAAGGCCATCCCAAAAAAAATCTTTCTTAACCCTGTGGTAGGTTTTTAAAAATATTGAGTGCCCTCCTAAGGGAGAAGTGTGCAATTCCATAAGAATCTTTTGTTTTAGCTGGGAATTCTTCGAGAGGTATAAGCGATATTTGTACCATAACGAATCATTTTTCTAGCTAAATGTATCAGACGTACTGGAATATTGTTGTAGCTTTCGAATAAGTGCCCACAGTTCTTCATCATTCTTCCATTCCTCCCTTGCTTCATTTATCCAATCTGTTTGGATAATAGAAATGGCACACAACAATGCTTCCACATCCTCATCCTTTCTTGAGAGTGCATTGGCCACCACATTTTGCTTCCCTTTTTTGTAGATGATTTCAAAGTCATAACCCAACATCTTTGTGACCCACTTTTGTTGCTCTTCAGAGGATAATCTTTGTTCTAAAAAGTATTTTAAGGCTATCATGATCCGTTTTTACCTTGAAGTGTCTTCCCATTAGGTAGGGTCGACATTTCTTAAGTGCATGTAGTATTGCCAACATTTCTTTCTCATAAATAGCTTTGTGTAAAAACTTTCCCTTGATTGGAGGACTTTCAAAAGAAATGGGTCTTTCATCTTGCATTAAAACAAGCACCAATTCCATTTCCTGAGCCCATCACATTCCACAATAAAGGTTTTTTGTGAAGTCCGGTGTAGCTAAGACCGGTGCTTGGCACATTGCCTCTTTAAGATGTTCGAAGGCCTTTGTTGCTTCCGGAGACCATGAAAATGCATCTTTCTTCAATAATGTTGTTAGAGGTGCTGCTATTCTCCATAATTCTTAACAAACTTGTGATAATACCCTGTCAACCCGAGAAATCCTCGTAGATGCTTTATGGATGTGGGGATTTTCCATTCCTTAATGGCTTTAATTTTGCTAGGGTCTACCTTAACTCCTTCATGAGATACAATATGACCCAAATGTTCCACCTCCTGGACTCCAAAGAAACATTTGGATCTTTTTGCATATAATTGTTTCTCCTCCAATAGTTGTAGCACCTTGTCAACATGTTCAACATGCTCCTTCCAAGACTTGCTGTAGATTAGTATATCATCAAAAAATACTAACACAAATTTTCTAAGGAATGGTTTGAAAATTGAATTCATCAAACCTTGAAATGTTGAAGGTGCATTGGTAAGGCCAAAAGGCATGACCAAAAATTCATAATGACCCTCATGAGTTCTAAATGCCATTTTCAGAATGTCTTCAATCTTCATTCTGATTTGATGATATCCCGAACGAAGATCCAACTTGGTGAAGTAAATTGATCCATGCAATTCATCCAGTAAT
>APFE031239751.1:27058-55683 GCA_000404065.3 Pinus taeda | reverse complement strand
CTTAACATGAAATGAATTCAACATTTTTAGTGACCATGCTAGGGAGTGATTCATTTTCAAGAAATATGATACTTTCTTGTAAGGATAATAAATTATTGAGAAACTAGAAGCGCTCTACTTCAAGTTTTTGAAAAACAATTGGTAGAATTCTAGCCACATAGTTAAAAATAAATTAGGTTCTTGAAAACCTTGCTCAAAAAACATCACATAATCTTCAATATTATGGAAATTCAAGTAAACATATGTTTTGGTGATTTCTTTAATACTAAGAAAAATCCAATACTTAAGAGAATTAGTGTTGAAAATAATACTGAGAGGGGGAGGTGAATCAGTATTATCAAGTCAAATATTCCTTTTCCAAAATCAAATGATATACGCTACTTCAGTTAATTAAACCCGCGTATATACACAACTATGCAGAAGGAAACCCGCGTATACAAAGCAAACTTTTAATTTACTTTATCTTTCTAATGATGATTGTTAATCTGTGATGCAGAATCAAATAACCAGTAACCAGAGACAGTAAAACAGAGCACACAAGAACACAAGATATAAGGTGGAAACCCAATGTGGGTGAAAACCACCTGCTGCAATTCGTCTCTATCTTTCTTTAATTAGACACTTCTTTTACAATGTACTGGTGCAGTCCTTTACCAGTACGCAGGCTGCAACCTGCAGAGAGCTACAACCCTCTCTCGTTCTCCAGCTTCTCCTGGAAGAGAGCTACAACACCCTTTAGCTCTTGTACTAGCCAAGATACTAGTACGTAGATGCTGGCCTATAGAAGGCTACAACCTTCTCTTTCTTCCAGGGACCATGTTTCATAAATTTTCAGACTGGATCCATGAACATCAATCAATCATCAACCAATCTCCTTTTTACCAATTAGATCTGAATCAAGTAGATACTTCTCTGACAACTGTACCCCAAACACAGTACCAGAAATCACACACCAAAATCTGAACCCAGAACACAGCAGCAATAAACAGAAGCAGCTAGATCACAACTCAAAACATATACGCTATTTCAATAACCTGAAACATGTGTGCATACGCTTCTGTGTTTGGAACAACCTGCGTATACGTTGTTTTCATTCACTGAACCAGCGTGTATAGGCGCCTTCGCTTCACTGAACCTACGTACAGATCTATAAAGGATAATTCGCACTTTCAGATATTTAAACACTAATTAGCCCAGATTGTCAGTGTTATAGATCAAGCAAGTGCCACATGTAATAGACCAAAATCATACAAAGATCCTATCATTCAAGCTTAAAGATTATGACTCATCAATTGAACTTATCCTTCTCTTTGCGCTAAGGTTCCTCCTTTATTCAAATCCAGATCTGCACCATAACCCAATTACCAGTATTCCAGATCTACCACTTTATCAGATATTCAATCATAATTCAGATGATCATCTGCCACATGATCTCCTTCCTCGTTTATAGTCTTAGGCCTTCCACAATACCACGGTCCAAAACCATAATAAACCAATACCATGGACCCAATACTAAGGATCAACACATCTGACGAGACGCCATGGTCCAAAACCATAGGTTCAAATCCAAAGGACTAACTACCACGGTCCAAAAACAAGTTCTCCAACCTATACGTGCCTTTGTTACGTCTAACAGGCGTGTATATGCGCCTTAGTCTATATGAACCTGTGTATATGCCCTTTCCTCCATTCTAAAAGCTTGAACTGAGATCTGTCACCAAAGAGAGTTGCCATCAAGGACAACACCTATGCCATGGCTCCAAACCTGTGCCATAATGCCAACAACCCTCATTGGCTTGAGGAGGCCCGTAATTTGTTCAATTGAAAGGCCTTTCTCTTGACAACAGAGTTAGGGATATTTTTGGGGTACACTAATACAACTCACAACTATCGAATCTACTTTCCAATAAGTAGGATGACAATGGTTCACAGGGATGTCAGATTCGATGAGGAGAAGGCCTTGTGAGTTTCCCTTTGAGAGGGAGCTTGAGCTACATGTGGATGAGGAGCTTTTAGCTCCTAAGGTTGAGGAGCCTCAGGTTGATGTGGAGCAGCCACATGCACATGATCAAAGAGTGGAGACATCCACTCAAGAAGAGTGTTCCAGAGAGGGAAGAAAGCTCACCAGATAGGCTAACAGATTGTTGGATAATGCGCATGGGAATGTGGGAGCACCCACTTCTCAGCGTAGGATGATGAGGTCACCTGAGAGGTACACTAGATACATGGCTCTTATGGGTGAATGTGTTGTGACAGAGCCATCTTCCTTTAAGGAAGTAGTGCAGTAGCCGGTTTGGGTTAATGCCATGTTTGAGGAATATGACTCCATAGTTCGTAACAGTGTTTGGGATGTGATCCTGAGACCGGAGAACAAGTCAATGGTGAGCTCCCATTGGCTTTACAAGGTAAAGCAAGCTACAAATGGTTGTGTGGAGAAGAACGAGGCTAGATTTCTGGCCCATGGCTTTTCACAGGTAAAGGGGATTGACTATGATGAGACCTTTGCTCCTTTTGCAAGGTACTCATCAATTAAATATATATTGGCACTATTAGCACAGATGGGTTGGAAGATACATTAGATGGATGTGAAGACAACCTTCCTTAATTGCATGATTGAGGTAGATGTGTACATAGATAATCCTGAAGGTTTTGAAACCTTTGACCGTGAGTCACATGTTTGTCAGCTCAAGAGAGCGTTGTATGGGCTGAAGCAAGCACCCCATGCTTGGTACACTAGGATAGATAACTACTTCACTGGGTTGGGCTTCACGAAGAGTGAAGTGGATGTGACCCTGTATCACATAGTCGTGGATAGTAGGTTGTTCATCATTGTACTTTATGTAGGTGATCTTATACTGACACGTGATGATAATCTCATCAAATCTTTGAAGGAGGACCTTGCAAGAGAGTTTGAGATGAATGAGATGGGGCCCATGCATTAATTTCTTGGCATGGAGGTATGTCAGGGAGATGGGGATTTGTTTATATCTGAGGGCAAGTATGCCAACAAGATACTCAGGAGATTCCGTATGGAGAGTAGTAAACCCATGGAAACTCCTCTAGCTGGTAACAATAGGAAGGAGGATGCTACTTCAAGGGAGGTAGTGGAAGCTATTGTTTACAGGAAGCTTGTGGGTTCACTCATGTACTTGGTGAACACAAGACCATATATGTGCTATGCAGTTAACCATCTTAGTCAAGCGATGGTTAGGCCTACCAAGCTGTATTGGGAGGCGACAAAGCATGTGTTGAGATACCTCAGGGGCACTTATCAGTATGGATTATGGTACATATAGACAGAGGGAGTGAAGATTCAACGCTTCACAGATGCAGATTGGGTAGGGAGTCCATCTGACAGGAAGAGCACATTAGGAGGTATCTTCAATATTGGGTCAGGAACAATTTCTTGGTACAACAGGAAACAAAGATTGATTGCACTCAGTTCGGCAGAGGCAGAGTACACGGCTACGAGCCAGGTAGCATGTGAGGCCATCTAGATGAGGAATATCTTGGTTGGTTTGTTTGGTTAGAAGATAGATCCAAATGTGATTTATTGCGATAATTAGAGTTGTATCAAACTCTCTGAAAATCCATTTTTTCATGGTTGGTCCAAGTATATTGATATCCGATATCATCGTCTTACAGATTGTGTATTGAGGCGAATTATGTTGTTAGAGTACATTCCCATAGAGGAGAAAGATTCAAACATTTTGACAAAGGCATTGTTAAGATGTAAATTTGAGTTTCACAAAGACAGGATCGGGGTAGTTGATAATCCCTTTCTTGTTGAGAGGGAGTGTTGAGAAATGGAAATAAGAAATTCCTGTTTAATTTGTCATTGAATTAAACTGAGAATTAAAATCGAAATCTATTCTCATAGAAACTTGTAAATAGTTAATTAATTTTACTTAACTTAATTATATTAGGAATTTCGAGTTAGAAGTCTTTCTGAAGTCATGTATATGTTCTCCATAAATTTTAGCGGTCCAAGATGAGTCAATTGTGAGTTGTAATTAGATAACTCAGTTTATTGAGTTAAGTTTAGTTAAATTAGTTCCAAACTATTTGTGGAAATAATAGAGAGTTAACAGTCAGTTGGTGCACTAATGCATTCACTAGTGCTACTACAGTTAACTAAAGATTCCCTCATCAGAAACTCATGCATGTTGATTCAGAGAAAGATCCAATTGAGACTAGAGTGCACGGACAGTGTACTATCAGTTGTATGATTTAGTGAGTTGTATAGATCATGCATGCAATAAGGAACTGAACCTAGAAGGGATTGCGTAATTTTGGATGCACTCGATTAGCCCATATCGACATCAAACTGCTCCATGCCTTCATTCAGTGCCTCAATTGTCGACCCATTACGCCTTTAAATCACTATACTTCCTTATCAGAGTGATCCCATAATGTAGACTTCACAGTGGTGCAGTATTCTCTGCCAATTACGAATATTCGATATGACTAGCCCCTCCTGCTCAACCCTTCTTGCATCTCTAACCATAGGACCAAGGGATGTGACCAGGTGCTTAGCCTGAGGAAGATATGGACTTTTGTTCCTACCCAAGGGATATCATTCCTTTGTAAACTACTCTACGCCCCCGGTTCATTAAGTTCCTCTTGACCGTGGGCCAACCCTTATATTAGAGCCCCCTTATCAACGGTTTCCAATCTGAGCTTTATTTTTTAGACTCACGCCCTTGGTTCTTTGAATCTTCTCATGAATGTTGTTCGGCCCTTATATCAGAGCCCCTTTATTGGTGTTTGTCAAGTGCCCACTGCTGTAAAGTGTCGATATCCATCAACCTCTGATGTGCGATTGTCGATGTGACATCATCACTGCCACATGGCACTTCCTGAGTGGTGAAACGTGTTACATGGATATGCCCCCATAAGACCCCTCAAAATGCCATAACTTTCTTCCACATGTCCTTTTGTACCACCACATAAGATGATGTCGGATTTATGAGAACCAATTATATACCGCCACATGTCGTTATTGGACTCAATCCTGGGTTGCCACGTGTCATTATTGAAGCCCATCCTATGCCGCAACGCGTCTTCCTAGAGGAGAGAGCAAATGACCTACTTGCCTTTCGTTTTGTGATGAAATCCTTTGTTAACTTCTTTCAGTGTCCCCGACGATTTAACATGCAATCAACACTTTTCCATGTCACAACTTTGAAAAGGTTGTCATGTCTAGAATCGTTGATCACCGATTGTCGATATGCTTAACTGTTGGGACCTTCGATTTCAATTGTCGATATTCTATGATGTGTGATCGTCGATATGTAGGATGTCTGATGTGTGGGACCCCCGATTTATGAATCGACGACGTGCCTTATGTTGCAATCATCGATATGCCATGACCTCTAATATTGCAATCGTTCATATGCCTTGCTGCCCGATCCTCCAATTTGTGATTTGAAACATCTCCCGAACCTCCGATATGCTCTTCTCCTTCCTTTCAAAGGTAACAACACCTTTAAACTTCAACATGCCATATCTTATGATCCAGAAGTCCATTTCTAGACTTTCAAATACCATTGGAAGATTGTTTAGAGTACTTTCTAATGGAGAGGGTCCAATTTGGGCTTTGATTCCTTCTATGGCTTGGAAGATGACTGAAAACGTTTTTTCTCTTTTTCACTTTGGACTGCTGAGAACACATTTTGCAGTGACTAACAACAATGTGTATTCCAAGTGATTCTGATAACCATAGTGATCTAAAATGATCATATGCTAAAACTGAAGTAGAATTTATTATACCAATAGTGAAATGAATGTTAACTCAAAGTGTTGAAAACGTGAGAAATACTCGAGAAAAATACTATACGATAGATCAAAAAACATAAATAAGATGCAAAACAGTAGTGAAAACAACAAATACATGGCGATACCAGACAACAAGATTGATTATGGAGTTCGTCCCTGGTCAACTACATCTCTGGGTCCACTTTCAATATGGGTAACCACTTTATTAGGATTAAAACTGAAGAGGTCGAATTACACAGAAATTTTACCAAAATAAATGTGCACGCAGGCACTTTTGGTCAATGTCAAAAGAAAGCTCTCTGAACCAACTTTCCAACGCCTATCACGCTTCCTGATTCTGATTTCGAATGCTCCTGTCACACTAAAAACAAAATCGACTATAACCTCCAGAACTTGTATACAAAACCCAAAACTATTCTCCCTTTCAATGAGCAAAAACACATCCTTTTATAACCCTGCAGAACCACTCTAACTTCTTCATCCAAGTTTTTTTGGAATGAACTTCTTCTAATTTTGGTTTATAAGGTTCGGTCTAGTTTTGATTTGCCACCTTAGGGTTCATATGCATGGTGTTGAATTAATATAGGTTGAAACTTCAACCAAAAACCAAAATAAAACTTTATATTAAAACAATACCATTGGCGGCTTACTGACCGGGCAGAGTTGGTTGACCGCCCATGTGAATAGGCTGCGGTCTAACCACAAACTACCAATTGGTGGTCTAGCTTCGATGGTTCCGCTTGACAGTTGTGGTGCATTCACATGCTATCACCGCTACAGTATACCTCCGCCCGACTACACTTTTAATTCCACAATTTCCTCTGCCTAACTGTTCACATGGCCGTGGTGCTAATGCGGTCTCCTCTACAGTTTCCAAGCCCAGACCATTACGTCTGTTCACATGCCAACCACAGTTTAGACCTCGATGTGGTTAACTCCAAGCGCTAACCCTGACAAATTACACACTGATCACATAACCACATTCTCCGACACGGTCTTCTCCGTGGTTATGACAGTTATAACAGTTTTGTAATTTTTTTTATTAGTTTTACAATAGGATGAGAGGGTTTCAACTTAGGTTTATGTGTTTTTATGACATAGTTTGTAATGTAACATGTCCGATAGGTTTAGGACTTAGGTAATGGCTTAATGATTTAGACTTTAATGTATTTAAAATGTGGTTTAGGTTAGGGTTTTAGTGTTAGGGTTTGAAGCTTAGGTTTTACATTATGTTTTTTAAAATAACTCATTTACAACCTAATGTCACAAAATGACATTCAAACCCACATGACGACAAACCTTTTTCGACACCCAAACTTTGCAAGGTGAATGATCAACCCACGTTGACAACCATATCCTGGCGGAATTGATGACAACCTCATGTCGACAACCAAGTACAAAACCATATCAACTAAACACCATGAAAACCATAGACATTACCTAAACAACCTGAACCATAAACAACATTGTCAAATTTGAAGACACCAGACTGAACACTGACAACGACATTGAACTTGTGTAATTGATCTGAAGAGATCCCCCTGGATCAGTCCTCTCCACTTGAATGCTTTTGGACCACAAAAGTTTGACTTAAACAAATAGTCGATGAGGGTAGAGCTCCCTCACTCTCCACCTTGCCCTGATGATGTACGTTCGATCAATGACCTGAAAGTCATGACCCTAATGATGCTGACCATGGTACATTTTGAATCAGTAACCTGTTCCCTCCATTTGCAATATGTACAATTTGCGACGATGGTCAAACAACCTATTATGAACATTGCAATTGATTTCTTTCCACAAAATACCATGAGTTAGTGATTCATAACCATCTTTGAAAATAGTCTCTACAGGATATTGTTCAATACTTTTGACATGTATTAACAATCTATTTTGCAAAATGACAGAGACAATCAAAGACAGTTTTGACATCATATCAGCTATTCAACTTGATATACTTTCCTGATTCCTGATTACTAAGTGAACTTCCTGCAAGAAACTCATCAGGCTGTAAGGTGAAAACTGCTGCAACTTAGTTTGATTTTGAAAGTATTGAATTAGCTGTTGATTTGTTTGGATCAATGTTTCTTCATTTATTAAATGATTTTTCCATTGATTAGCACTTTCCCCTGATGCGTAAGTTTCCCTTAGATGTATTGGATACTTTGATAATGCTTTAGAAAAGGCTTTGATGTGAAAACAAATGGACTTCTTCTCCACTTGAAAAGAGACTTCCAAACTGTTTGAAACATGAAATGGTGACACAATACAAGAGAAATTTAGCATTGACTTTCCCCAATACTGACCGGCATCCATGTAACTTATAACTTCTAAACTTGGACTGAATTGATTCTTTCTAATATTAGGAAGAGGAGCTTTAGGCACAAACTATAATTCATGTTGTATTCCCTGTTTATGACTAAGATGTTTGGTTTCTTTAAATAGAACTAGAAAAGTTTCTACCTCTTTGATTAAACTATCTTTAAGCTGAGACTCATAACTTGAACAAACATCCTCGATTCTTGTGTTGTTCCTTTACACACATGATTACAAATATTTTATTTGAACTTATTAATTGCTTCATCTGATTAGCAACAATATTCAAGTGATTTTTTTTTTGATGTGCCCTGACAATAAATTCAACCCCATCTTTCTTAAGGTGATATTTATGCTCTGCCCTATAAAATACTGCATCACGATCATAAAGATAAGGACTTCCTAAGACAACTCCACATATGTCTACTGGAACCACATCTAATTCCACTTCATCAATGTAATTAGTTGTAATGGAAAATCTTGATTGACACTGTTTTGTGACTTTTATCTGAGTTGATTTATTTAGCCATCCTAATGGGTAAGGTCTTGGATGATTCCGTGTCTCTAAACCCAAATTATTAACTAAATATTTAGATATTAAATTGGCCCGTGATCCACTGTCAAACATTGTATCTATCTTTGTGTGCTTAGAAGCTATCCTTATGTTAAATAATTCAACTCTTTTATCCTCATTTGAACGATTTATGTTTGATGTAGATGCAATAGTATTCGAACTTCAACCAATGTCAGAAGTTTTACCTGTCGTAACCATGGTAGTTATCCTCCTTTCATCACCTGAATCAGAACCTAGATCTTGCTGGATTGTTGCAATTGCCTTCTTTTCATCATTCTCCTTAAGGAACTTTTTGGGCTTAACTTTTGGATGAAGTTTCCAACACTTATATTCATCATGACTGATTCTCTAGCAATGAGAACAAGCAGGTCTTTCCTTCTGAGCTATCGCTGATTTCTTTCTCTTCGAATTATTCTTCCCCTTACTGTCATTGGAATATTTGATTTCCAACTGTTTGGATGATTGCGATGAAAACTTGAATGGTCTTCCACTTGATTCAATATGTATGGCTTGAACACACACTTCATCAAAATCATCAGGATTAAACATCAATAATGTATGCTGAAAATATGAATGTAAAATGTCGATGTATTTTAATAAAGTTTCACGTGTATCCAATGAAATACCAAGCGCCAATGCGCTCTTTCTGAACTCCTGAGTAAACTCCTAAACAATCTGCCCTTTACCTTGCCTCAAATGACGCCAATCAATAACAGCTTGCTGCATGTATCCTAAAGGATAGAATTGTTTCCTAAGAGCTTTTAAAAACTTAGACCATAAAGAGATGACTTTACCTTTCCACTTTACATCTATCTGAGTTTTACTTTCCCACTAGATTAAAGTTGTTCGCCCCATTCTAAGTGTAGCTAACTAAATTTTTGTTTTATCACTAGCGATGTTCTGAATACGACAATACACTTCTAACTTCTTAATCTAGTTATCTAGCTTTTCAGGATTCATTTTGCCATCATAAATAGGTAACTCAAATTTTACATCAAGTTTCAAAAGAGATGTTTTCTTAGGTTTCTTTTCTATTTCAGATTCTGCACTGGAAGAAGGAGAAGAAGAAGATGATGATGGAGGTGAAGGTGGTTTATCATCCTTTCCTTTACCTTTTTCCTTCTTCGATGTATTTGAAGAAGAAGATACATCTCTCACCTTCTTATATTTGTAGAGTTCTCCCAACATCTGCTGCATATTGAAGAATGCTTGTTGAAATTATTCATCGCTCATCTTAGTTTCTGGCATTTCACCTACATCAGAGCCTATCATGGTTGACTTATGAATGACTCTTCACTTTCCAATCTCTTGATCAATCTGCTCAAGGGTTCCTTCTCCACGTCACAACTTTGACCTGGTGAACATTCAATGGAAAATTATACAAGCGCAACCTACTCTGATACAAAATTATATGATCTAAAATGATCATATGTTAAAACTAAAGTAGAATTGATTATGCCAACAGTGAAATGAATGTTAACTTAAAGTGTTGAAAACGTGAGAATTGCTCGAGAAGAAGACTTTACGACAAATGAGAAAACATAAATAAGATGAAAAATAGTAGTGAAAACAACAAATACACGACGATACCAAACAAAAATATTGATTACGGAGTTCGTCCCTAATGGACTACGTCTTTGGGTTTGCTTTCAAGATGGGTGACTGATTTATTAGGATTGAAACTGAAGAGGTCGAATTACATAGAAATTTTACCAAACTGAGTGTGCACGCAGGCACTTCTGGTCACTATCAGAAGAAATCTCTTTGAACCAGCTTTCCAATGCCTTCCACGGTTCCCAATTCTGACTCTGGATTCTCCTGTTACACTGAAAACAAAATCAACTATAACCTCCAGAACCTGTATACAAAACCCAAAACCACTCTCCCTTTCAATGAGAAAAAACACAACCTTTTATAACCCTACAGATTCACTCTAACTTCTTCATCCAAATTTTTTTGGAATGAACTGCTTCTAATTTTGTTTTATAAGGTTCGGTCTAGTTGTGATTTTCCACCTTAGGGTTCATATGCATGGTAGTTGAATTAATATAGGTCAAAACTTCAACAAAAATACAAAATAAAATAAGACCATTGGTGGCTTGTTGACCGAGTAGAATTGGTTGACCGCCCATGTGAATAGGCTGCAGTCTAACTACAAACTACCAGCTGGTGGTCTAACTCTGGCGGTTCTGCTTGATAGTTGCGGTGCGTTCACATGCTATCACCGCCACAATATACCTCCGCCCAACTGTGCTTTTAATGCCACAGTTTCCTCTACCTGACTGTTCACATCGCTGCGGTCCCACTTCGATCTCCTCCATGGTTTCCAAGCCCGGACTGTTACCTCTGTTCACATGCCAACCATGGTTTAGACCCCGATGCGGTTAACTCCAAGCGCTAACCTCGGCGGCTTACACACTGATCACATAACCACAGTCTCTGACGCGGTCTTCTCCATGGTTATCACTGTTATAACAATTTTGTAATGTTTTGTATTAGTTTTACAATAGGCTGAGAGGGTTTCAACTTAGGTTTATGTGCTTTTATGACATAGTTTGTAATGTAACATGTCTGATAGGTTTAGGAATTAGTTAATGGCTTAATGCTTTAGATTTTAATGTATTTAATGTATGGTTTAGGTTAGGGTTTTAGTGTTAGCGGTTTGAAGCTTAGGTTTTACATTAGGTCTTTTAAAATAACCCATTTACAACCTAATGTCACAAAGTGACATTCAAACCCACATGATGACAAACCTTTGTCGACACCCAAACTTTGCAAGGTGAATGATCAACCCACATTGACAATCATATCCTGGCGGAATTGACGATAACCTCATGTCGACAACCAGGTACAGAACAATATCAATTGAACACCATGAAAACCATAGACATTACCTGAACAACTTGAACCATAAAGAACACTATCGAAGCTGAAGACACCAGACTGAATGCTGACGATGACACTGAACTTGTGTAACTGATCTGATGAGATACTCCTGGATCACATAGATGTTTATGCAGCTTAAGTGAGAAAACTTTTCAAACTCCATCGGTCAGTGAAACACTAAGTTAGAGAGACAAAATGGAGAAAACGAAATATGCATAAATCAATTTGGGAAATTGGAGGGCAATTACAGAGGTCGGAGTGTACTGACTTGAATGAGGCACATGGGCCCAAAATTTGACGTGAATGGGGTAGAGGGATGAGGAACCCAAGTGAAATATTCTTCATAATCAGAAAATCATTGTAGTAGTTTGGGGAAATGGCCAATAAATAAATTTTCATGGGATAGAGGAGCGAAAGAAATAGTAGGGAAATTTCTTTTATAAAGAGAAAATCTCAGTATTCATGGATTCTATCACCATCCTTATCCTTATTTACTTGACTATTTGGGGCCTAAGATGTTGGAATTTTATGGAAACATAAGGTTTGAATAAAGTTAATTTAATGTCCTCGAATTCCACAGGGAAGTTCTTTATATATGAGTCATTGTACATAGCCATATCACACAAATCATGGGCCTTGAAGGATTTTTCCGCAGGAGTGGTATTATTTCTTCTATGCATGGTTTCCTCTTCAGTTTCAACAACATCTATCAATCACTCTATTTGGAATCTATATTTCCATTCTCATCATCCCCAAGTTCATCATCCATATCTGTATTCCCATACTCGTCATCAACAGGGAGATGGATTTACTTTGGTTCTTGAATGCATGGTGAAGCAAGGTGAATTCATAGTTTCATCACCTTGAATAAAAGGAAATCAATGCCCTCTTGTCGTTTATAAAGTCCATCACATCAGATCCGTATGGCATCCTCTCCAATTGGACAACAAAGAACTCCCATAACATATGCTCCTCATGGTATGGTATCAACTGCCAAATTCATACCAAAAGAGTAGTCACCATAGATATGGTTGATAAAGATTGGGAAGATACCCTTCCCTAGTCCCTTTGAAACCTCTCTTTGTTTCACTCTTTTAGTCTTTTTTATAATTCTTTCATAGGAAAAATTCCACCCAACTTCGGCGAGCTTAAACTACTGCGAACACTTAACCTGAGCACAAATGAGCTCTCGAGTTTTATTCCAGCAGAATTGGGCCTACTTAAAGTGTTGAGAACACTTGACCTGAGTGAAAATGTGCTCTCGAGTTCTATTACAGCAAAATTGGGCCAGCTACAAAAGCTAGAGTCTCTTTCTCTTAAGTACGATGATTTTTGTGGCAGGATACCACGACATCTGGGTAATTTTACATAACTTATTTACCTATCTATATCCCATGATAATATGTTGGGTTATATTCCTTGTGAGATATTATATCTTCCCCTCCAAAGTCTCTCTTTATCAGAACTTCAACATACCTAAAGCCATTGTTAATTTGACATTCTTGACTGAGCTATACATATGTGAAAATACTTTCACTAAAATACCTAGAGACATTTCCAATTGACCTAAGTTGACCAATTTAGCTCTTTCATCTCTTTATGGAAATAACGTTTCTATCAACATACTTAATTCCATTGCCAATTTGACCACATTGACTTACTTAGGCCTTTCTGAAAATGGTTTTACTGATGACATATTTAGAATCATTTCCAAGTTGACCACATTGACTTAGACTTTATCTCAAACATGCTCACTAATAATATATATTTAGCCATTTCCAAATTGACTCAATTGACCACTCTATCTCTTTCTGAAAATAAGCTCATTGGTACCATCCCTATAGTACTTTCCAATTTGACTCACTTGATATCCCTAGATCTTTCTCCAAACAATTTCATTGGTAGCATCCCTATAACCCTTTCTTATTTGACTCTATTGACCTTCTTATGTCTTTTTTCAATAATCTCACTGGTATCATCCCTGACGCCCTTGGGAATTTGACTCGATTGGCCTTCTTATATATTTATATAAATAAGATCATCGGTAGCATCCATGTATCCATTGGTATTTTAACTTAGTTTACCTCTCTATATATTTTTGAAAACAAGCTCACTAGTAGCATCCTTGTAGCCCTTTCCAAAATGACTCAATTGACCACCCTAGATCTTTCTGAAAAAAACTCATTAGTAGCATCCTTGTATCCCTTAGTAATTTGACTGAGTTGGCCTCCTTATATCTTTATTAAAACTAAATCACTGGTAGCATCCCTATAGTCCTTGGCAATTTGACTCAATTGACCTCCCTAGATATTTTTGGAAACAAGCTCACTAGTAAAATCCCTGTAGCACTAGGCAATTTGAACTACCTAGATATTTCTACAAACAAGCTCACTAGTAACATCCCTGAAGCTATTACCAATTTAAGGAACCTTAAATACCATGACCTTTCAAACAACAATCTTACAAGGACAATTCTAAGAGCCATAGGAAAGCTTCATTCATTACAATACTTAGGATTCGATTCAAACAAGTTAATTGGGTTCATTCCATATACCATAGGTCACGTAAATTCCCTTGAGTACCTTTTTTTATATAACAATTTTTTTTATGGAGTATTCCTAATAGTATTAATGATTTGAATTCACTTTCAATATTAGATCTATCAGAAAACAACTCGAAGGAGTCAATTCCTAATGCCTTTGGAAATTGCACTAATATGAGAGTCTTCTCTACTCATTCTAACAACTTGAAGGGGTCATTTCCTAAAGCCTTTGGAAATTGCACTAATATGAGAGTCTTCTTTGCTCATTCTAATTACTTATTTGGTGTACTACCCACATCTTTGGCTAATTGTACTCATCTTAAGCAACTAGGTTTAAGGAAAAATCGATTGACAGGGGAACTTCCTCTGTACTTGACATTTTTTCATGACTTGAAAGTTTTAAGCCTTGGTTATAATAATTTTTGTGGTTCTATTCCTCATCACATCACAAATCACACCAAATTGCATGTGTTGGATTTGTCCAACAACAGACTAAATGGAAGCATACCAACTCATCTTGAGAGACTCTCAAAATTTGCAAATATGTCAATTGAAGATGCTTTATATGAAGAAATAGAAATTGTTATGAAAGGCAGTAAGTGTAAGTTGTCATATCTCTTGCTAGCAAATGCTATATTTGATTTTTCCTATAATAATATTACATGAGAAATCCCAACAAGCATAGGTATGATGAGTCACTTGTATTTGTTGAATTTATCTTGGAATTAATTAGAAGGGAGAATATTTTCAAATCTTAGTCATATATATACTTTGGAGTTGTTAGATTTTGCACATAATAATTTAAGTAGACCAATCCCTAAAGAAATCTCTGAGTTACATGAGTTGAGTGTTCTGGATGTTTCATCAAAAAAGCTTTGCGGGAAAATTCCAACTGGGACACAATTTTCTACTTTTAGTGTAACTTCTTTTCAAAATAATATGTGCTTATGGGGTTGTCCTTTATATTGATTTAATGAAGATGAATGTAAAGAAAAAAGGGTGATAAAGCTATTAACAATAGTAATGTAACAGTTGGATGGCTAAGCCACCTCATTGAAAGTATGTCATTGATACCATTGGTTATAGGAATGGGGATTGGATTTGGGGGAGTGGTTACTGTCTTTATGTTATGTAAAGGAGCTAATAATTTGGTTATGTCCGCAAACATACCACACCATTTTTTTGGGGTATATCGGTTCCCTACTTAGAATGGGCTTACTAGCCCAAAGAAGATTTCACTTTCTTGTACAGGAAAATAAAGTATATATTTAATTAAAAAATTATCTTATTTAGTTGTGTTATGAAGCATTTTGTACACCATTAGATTCAAGTTTGAAATCCCCTGTGAGCCAAATTATAAATATAAATATATTTAACATATCTATAAACATGTTTAACATCTATATATCATGGTTTAAATCTATAATGCAATACATAATTTTATATAAACATAAAAGTAAAACATAAATGTAACACAAATCTACATTAATGGTATGAATTAATATAGTATTATCATTTGGGCAAAGGGCATTCTACCACCCAATATGGCTAAGATGCATAATATTTTCCATATTCAACCTAGAATTGACATGTGTCCTCTTAAGAATGAAAATAAAATGTTCACTAAATAAAATAAAATAAAATTGTGGGATATAATCAAAATGTATCATAAAATATCAATAATTTCTGGCTCACTCTTTATGTAAATAAAATAAAATATTTTGATATCCATGTAAAGTAACATAATTTTATGTAAATGTTAAATAACTAAAATAATTAAAAATAGTTTAAAAAAAATATATATATTTTAGTTTTGAGAGTAAGGAAAATGTATAGTTTGTATAGTTTTAAAAATATTTCAATAAAAAACTTAAATAAACTATTTGGATATTTATGTTAACTAGTTTATTTTAATATCAACTTCATAAAATTTCAATGTGAAGGACTAAGTAATATTGACATATATTTTAAGATATATTGTAAATATAAAAACATTGTAATGTGGATGATGTGGTTTATATATAAGATATTTTAGTGTTCATGTTAAGTAAAATATTTCAGTCTCAATTATGTATATATTATATATGGTTTAAAAAATTATATATATTATATAAAGTAATTAAAAAAGTAATTATGGTGAGTACATATGAAGTAATTTCACTATATTACATTTTGGCCTCTATTCATGTATATTTTTCAATCAATTTTGTATGGAATACAATAAAGATTTTTTGGAATTACAAATTTAAGTTGTGTATTCTAAACAATAAATGAGGATTTGCAATCCATTAAATTATTTTATGCATTCAAAATTTTAATTTAAACAATCAAAAATTACACATGGGGCATCTAGTGTTTCTCTCTCTTTCTCTCTCTCTCTCTCTCTCTCTTACTATATATCTATATTATATATATATATTTTATATACGAGAGAGAGAGAGAGAGAGAGAGAGAGATTTATTTCGTTATGTCAATGAATCTCAAGAGATTTGATATGTCTTGAAGCTTTATAGATAGACGATTAAGATGGATCTATATTGGTTTTAATAGTATGTTGCAATGTGAATTATTTTTATAATACTTATTTCATTATGTCAATGAAATCGTACTCATATTATGATAAAGTAGTAATTATGCAGATAGACATGTTTATTTTGGAATAGGGCTTCAAAATTTTAACTTAATTATCTATAATTGTTAGGTGGATGGTAGAGATTTAAAATCCTACGAATATTCTAGAATATTCTTAGTAGTATACACAAATCAAAAGATGATATTTATTTCCGAAGTAGTTATGTCATTTTAATTAAAGTCATTAATTAGAAAGAATGTCATATGAACAAGTGTCATATAAAATGAGTTATGGTATTTAAACCATGATATTGTAACAAAGCCTCACACGTTAAGAATCTTGTTGCATGCTTTTTTTAAATGCATATATTTTTAATTTATATATTAATTATTATTATTTTAAATAAAGTTATAATTTAGTTCTTTCTTAGGACTTTTGATTGAATGATAAATAAGCAAAGAAAGTTATATGTGTGTGTGTGTGTGTGTGTGTGTTACAAATCCATCTTAACTCTCTCTCTATCAAGAGTGCAAAGGGATCATATCTCTCTTGGTGCAAACAATTCCTCAAGTTTCTCTAGGGATCATATATATTTGATCCCTCTGAGTGTTTGATTGATTCGAAGTTATGATAGATTTACCTTAGTGTGTAATTCATTTTATGTTAAATTAACATCTAATAAATTAATATATATATATAAATTTAGTGTAGGCCATAAATAAAATATTTCAATTTCCAAATTAAATAACATAATTTTTTAAGAAAATAGGATTAAATTGGTTTTTTATTAATATTAATAGATATATATAGATATAGAGAGAGAGAGAGAGAGAGAGAGAGAGAGAGAGAGTTCCTATTCAATTAATAAGTTCTTTATAACTCAACGTATGATTGAGAATTGTAATTCCTTCAACGTATGAAGAAAACTTTGCACATTTAGACATTTGATCACTCTATAGATCTAGGGTTGACATGGATTTATGCTACTTATTTATATATATGTCATGTGTCAAACTCCATTCTAACCATGAAGAAAAATGCACATAACATTATCTTGATGATCATACTAACAAAATGTTTTAACTACAATTTTTCTTTCTACTTACTTTATATAATGTAGACATATACTCTCTCTATAAATAAATAGATAATTACTTGATTTTGTTTTTGTTATTAATATTATTTTTAAATGTTGCATATCTATCTCCCCAATCAGGGTGCGAAACAATTGGAGGCTCGCTTGGGTTTGATTGATATGACATAGCCTTTATTGGTTTGGGGCAGTCGATGGTATCCCCCACGTCCTCACATGTTTATTCATTGTGATAACATGAAGCGTCGCAGAACTTGGAATATCCACGACATGAGGGTTGATAACCCTCGGTGCCTATAGGTGGTGGCAACATAGCTGGAGTTAATACCATCTTTCCAGCATATAAACTTGGGTCCTCAGCTTCCTAGGGAGCCTTACTTTGATGTTTACGGGTTCGCGGCGGCGGGAACGCGAGAGATATACCCATTTGTCACATGTCTCTTTTCGAGGTTGGCGTATAAAGTCTGGTATGTTATAATTCTATCTTTGTATCTTGGGTTGGGGGCTTCTACTTGTGATAAGCCTCACACCTGAAGGGGAAAGGAAACACTGGTTAAATTAGCAGTTTCCGTGATTGGCAATATTGGCCTTCTCGACTATTTAATGTCGGTTTTTATATTTTTTGGCAACATCCTTTTTCGCATGGGCATGTTTACTAGTTTCTAGTTTTTTCTCATGATGTTTCCTCTACATGTTAATAATTGGGTTCCCCGTTTTAAGCTTGAATTGTTTGGGCAAGCCCTATGGAGAGTCAGGTTTCTGGTAAATGATTAGGGCTTAGTTTATGTACTCAGGGCTCAAGGGTGCATGGGGGACACTATTTTTATTCTGGTGTTACCTCCCACTACTGGAGGGTTATTGTTTATGTACGTTTGTTGGCTCGGGTGGAGGGATTATGGAGGGACACAATGTCGTCCAGCATTTCATTTGTTTTTCTGGTCATACATTAAGTTATTGCTTGTGTTTCAGGTGGTTCTCTATATAAATCATATTCCAGGTTTGCCTATGTTGTATCCACTTCCTGCCTTTGTACAATGGGTTGGTTTATGAGTACAGGAAGGTGAGAGAAGGATGAAGAAAGGGGGCCCTGACTTGACAAATATGGTGAAATCTCAACCTCGTAGTGAAGCCTCGGGCTAAGCCAGAAGGGGCTGCAGACACCAGGAAGGCAAAGGTAAATAGGTTGGTTCATCTTTCGGTCGGAATGCATGGTAGAGGATTGCACGAAAGGGGACTGTGCGATAGAGGGGTTAGAAAATGAATCGTGAGATTCATTAGGTCACAGTTCAATCATACTTAAAGGGACCCCGACGGAGGTGAAACAATTGATTGTGACCTCGAAGGCAGAGTTGAATTTAAAAGCTGAGCTTGAACCGCCAGCCAAATATTAGGGGGAGCTTATCACGGACCCTAGGTGCACTTGTGACCATCTCACCCTGTTTAGACAGTTTATCCATATCTACTGGTTAATGAAATTCATAGTGGCCAAAGTAGTGGTTGTGACCACCAACATAGTGGAGCAAAGTGAGGTTGAGCCACGCCTCCAAGATATTCAAAAAGAGCTCCAGCTTATTCAAATTCAGTTGTAGATTCAGAATACTTGCCTAGGCCACATTAAGCAGAATATCCCATGTTTGTCGCAATCTAAATTGCCAGGATCAAGTGCTAAAGATCCTACTCCGATGGAATCGTCAGATGATTAGTTGATCGAAGTTATGCCTATTAATTTTGGCTTAATTTTGGTTGTATATGTTGGGTAGCATTTTTTTTTTCAATGTTACGCTTACTAGTTGGTTTCCATACTATCATCCTTATCAGGCTTGATTAAATAGACTCAAACTATTTATGTTTTAGACGTCTTATAATGCAATTCGGTGACCAACAAACCTGGTTTCCCACTAGGTAGGTTGAGTCCACCGAACGACTTATATAATTGTAACCTTCCTGTTTATAGATGAATGAATGAAAGGCACTTCTAATCTTATAAAAAAATTGTTGCATATGAATCTATTTAAAAACACCTACCAATGAAAGGAATTACAATCTCATTCATCTTGAACAACACCCTATAACCATCACTTGTTTTCATTTACTTTACATATTCTATCAATATTTCCATTGAATCTTTCTTGTTATTAAAATATTACAAGTAAACTCTCTCCAGTAAAAACTCTCTCTCTCTCTCTCTCTCTCTCTCTCTCTCCTTCTCTCTCTCTCTCTATTAATTATATATATATATATATAATATGTCATTTCCATTGATTTTTTTAATTATAGTTTAAATACAAATCTCTCTCTCTCTCTCTCTCTCAATAATAGATATATAATACTCATATTATATATAATATTATATATATATATATATAATATATATATATATATATATTAATATATTAATATATATATATATATTTATATATATATATATATATTATATAATATTATATATATATATATGTCATTCACATTGATTTTTTAATTAATTATTTAAATACAAACATATAAAATTCACATCTTCCTCACATCCAAAAGAGAGGAAGGAAGTACATGTATCCCCATTTTATTCTTTCAATTACTTGTCTTGATGTAAAATTAAGATAAAAATTGAAGCATTTATTAATGGCCGACTTTAAAACAACTTTTTATTATTACTATTTTTTATTTGTTAATATAAATATTATTTTTTTATTTTTAAATGTAACATTATGTGACAGCAACTCCACCCCCCTCCCCCTACTGAGTTGTAGAGTGCCTCTTGGTGCATTTAAAAAATCATATATTTTTATATTTGAAAAATTGATTTATAGTTTGAAAATAAAAAAATTTTATTTATATATTGGTGTTAAAAAATAAATAAATAAAACAAAACAAAACAATATGGAGAATGGGTGCAAATTAATGATGGTTTTCCATGATGAGTTAGTGGTAATGAAAATCGTGAAAAAAAGCCAATATATTAACTTCAAGGGATGAATATATGTACTTATGCAATGAATTTGAAGATGTTGTAAAGAGAGGAAATGTAGAAAAATGACTTATCTTTCCAAATATATAGTTTTTATTTATAGAGATTGTGTTTAACTATATTAATTTTGAGTTTTCCTAACATTGGTATGTTATTTTTCATGCAAAATATAATATATATGTTTCCATTAGTGCAACATTTAAGTACTTAATAATGAAATCTTGTTACAAAAAATTGTAGAGTTGTAGAGAACACACTGTTCTTATCATGGGGGATTCATTGAAAAAGCAATACCATACCATGTGCATTCATATTGGGGCATAAAAAATGAGGAAAAAATTAAATAATATATTGAGCATATAATAGGGGGATAAAGGGTTTTTATATGTCGTATAACAATATGTGTAAGTAAAAGTGTCATTCTCCTTTATCTTTCATTTTCATCCTTTTACTTAAATTTTTAACATTACCATAAAATGACTCAAGATCTTTGAGAGTGGTTCTAACCTCATTAGATTTCATATGGAGAAAGTAGAATTTTAGATCTCACTTAAAATCCAGTAGACTTATTAATTTTTCAGGATTTCAGTATTGGGGGGATTGCAATGTTTCCATTGGATTTTGTCATGTATTAGGGTATGGAACGTGTACTTAATAAATAGAACCAAGCCATCTATGTGCCTTGATTATAATGACATTGGTTGTCAAACTCCTCTATCACAACCCTACTAAAAATGTACATGTCACTCAAACGAAATATTGACTTGGCATACTACATTTTTTCTATCTTATGTTAATGCTTAGAGGGTGATATTAATGACAAAGATCCCAACATAGGAAATGATTATGATGATATGTAGGTATTTATTGTAGCATGATTTCTTTGGATGTTATAGGCCATCCAGAGCCTATTTGTTGATGTATTTTTGGTTAAGAGATGGGTTGCACTAGAAGTTATTTTAGTTATGTGCACACTTACATGTTATATAAATGAGAACTTGTAATTGTGGACATGTGGTTGATGAAGATTATAACTACTAGATGAATGATGTTCTATTGTTTAATCCAAGTTTTTATTTTTTATCATTTTTTCATCATTGTACAAGATTTTTTTGACATATATGTATCAAAATATATAAGAACACTCACTCCCAAAATCGCTCCCAACTTGGGAGCTTTTGAAATGTCACTCCCCACTCATGCTTCCACTCCCACTTCCCACTTCCACTCCCACTTCCCGCTTCTACTCTCGCTTCCTGCTTCTACTCCCACTCCCAAACAACCTTGCTCTAGAACAAGCATGCATGACATTACTAATACCTCTATGTTCTATGTCTAATGTGTGTGTTGATATTTTTTACATGTTTCTATGTTAGTGATCCTCCCAATGATGGGGTAAGAGAGAAGAAAAAAAATATGACACCTTCACCCTTTCCTTACATTAGTGACAAATAGGTTGAATGAAAGTGAAGGAGACAATGATACATACTATTGCTTGGCAGAGGGCACATGCATACCATAGGAGATAGTAAAATAGATTATTGTTTGGAAGAGAGTGCATGCATTATAAGGGCACACATGTCACACCTTCAATTAATTCTAGTTTAGATGTTGTTTCAAATTGAGCAATTTCAGTTTTGGATAGATTTTTCTATTATAAGAGCTTTTCTTTTGTTATTTTTAGCATGCGTGATATATTCTTACTAAGAGGCTATAGATCCTTAGTCAATTAGAATACTTGTGCATGATAAATTCCCATCTTAGGTAGAGGACACAGATCTCAAGGAAGGGATGCATTATTGCATGCTCCAATTCATCTTTTGATGGAGACACACTTACTTGGCACTATTATCATGCAACTATGGTGCACTAGGTGATCAGGTTAAGGCTATGATTTGACAGAGTCCAACCAGATAGGATTTTGCATGTGTCCATATTCATTGTACTTTATCTCCTCTTCCTATTCTATAAGCAAGATGAAAGGCATGCCATTGTGTTGGTTATCGAGGTTTTATTTTGAACTATTATAGTGTATCTTTTTTAGTATTCAAAAGAATATAGATGTAATTGAGAATTCAAATCTATGTATTTTCCATTCATATTTTCCAAAATATTGCATTTGTAAAGAAACCAACTTATATCTGCCTCTTTTTTATTGGAACTTTCAAGTTTTCAGCTACCTTGTATTTGGGTTATTCTTTCTAGGTGCAGAACCTACTTACAATTGTGTTGTAGTAGCTACAACCACCCTCCAAAATTTTGGCATGCACCCAATTTCAGAGCCTCCCTTGAGAGTTTCACTTGATGACTACACACACTCAGACTTACTCTGTGAGCTCGCATGAGGCTTCACATTTTCCTTTCTTGTTCATTTCACCAAGTCTTGGATGTTGATGACAAATTCATGCTTGCGACCATGTTCTGGTTATGCTCAAAGTCTCCGCTTCATGTGTACTTATTGTGCTCGCTATGAAAACATCGATCGCACTCACACACGTAGTCACATTCATTGTCATGCAAGCATTGTCACGACCAACCAACGATCAATAAAAAGTGTCGCACTTATCGCTTACACCATCGATCGGTCATGTTTTACATGTGTTTCTGGATGATTTGAATCATCTCATCGTCGAGTCATGCAAGTGTGCGTTTGCAAGATCACATATGCATCTTTCACTCATTCACACACTTAGTCATTTTGTTGAATTTCTGACAACCAAACTCCCCTCTCATAGGCGAATCATCACCCTGCCATCAACTCGATCAAATGTAACCCAAAACAGCACAGAAGCACCAAGAAAGTCATTTCAAGTTGCACTGCCTACAAGAAAATCAATCAGTCTCCATGTTGGTCAACCAGAGAGTTTGACCCGGCAACCACCTCGGGACTCACTCCCCTAAAACATCATGTAGAGGCTGCAAGCATTGTTTTCTCTACTAGCTGAGAAAATTGCACAGAGAGGTCGGACAGACACTCCATGCCCGTCCTTATCTCCCTCAAGAAATTACACAATTTCTCTAACCATCCCTCCTGACAGTCGACTGACTACTCATCTAGAAAATTGCGCATTTTTCATGAGCAGGTCCTCTGCTGCCCAGCAATCTTCTCAACTCAGAAATTGTGCAGATATGATCAGCTGTTCGGCCTCCCAACATCAATGCAATTTCTCTCACCAGAAGCTCCCAGCAGCAGATTGCTAGTTCCCTCAAGGAATTGCGCAGTTTCTGCTGCCAAGCCCCGCCGTAGCCCGACCTGTTCCTCCATAAAATTGCGTAGTTTTTGCTACCAAGCCCCACTACCCACTCATTCAGGAAACTGCCCAAATTTTTCCTGCCCAGCCTCCCTGCAGCCTGGACTGTTCCCCTAAAAAATTGCACAGTTTTGTCCTCCATCTAGGCCAGACCTTGCGGACAATCACTGTCGATCTAGATTTCCCATCTCCAATACCTAGTGCCTCTTCCACAATTTTTGTCAATAGTGCTCAGAGCCTCCATCCTGCCTCACTACTTTGTTGCCTCTCCCAATCACCTGCATTCAAAGTAATCACGTATCATGGTATACTAGGAGGTTTTTGGATTTGATGTCGTCTTGTCATGAGTGATTGTAGGAACATGTACACAAACAAACACGGTGCGACGACAAATGGGATGAATGAAGGGGAGCACATGCAAAAGGATAGGTTCACCAACGGACGAAAAAACGATGCATGCAAAGAGATGTGCTCGCGAATGGACGATCATGAAAAGATGTGCTTGCAGACAAATGAATGAGAAAAAATGCAAGATGTGCTCACAGACAAATGAATGAACGAACACGCACCTTTCGCGAATAGATGAACCTGTCAAGCATTCCAACAGACAAGCAGGGAGCAACGTGCAAAAGAAAAATCAAGCGAACCAATGACCATCGAAGGCTCTGTGCACTCTGTCATGCTTAGGTGAAGCTGTGACACACCATGAGGCCATCCATCACCCATCAGCACTGCAGCTTGACATGCACACCACCAACAACACGACTATACCAACACTGTCATGTCGAGTCTTGTCATGAGTCATATCATCCAAATTTCTACTATGGGCCCTACTGTCTATCAATGCAATGTAACGTGGAAGTCCAAGAGACTCACTTGTTGTGAAAAGAGTCATGTAAAGTCAAAAATTCATGGAAGTCAAACAGTCATGAGGGTAGTCGAATAGCCACAAGGGTTAGTTTCACCCTTGGCTATAAATACCCCCTCATTTGTACATGCAAAGGAATTTTCACCTCAACTCCTCCAACATAGCCAAGAGATTCTGTTATCTTTTCTTTGAGGAGTAAGCAGTGGCTCCAATGCCCCTCACACGGGGTTAGTGATGTATGGTGTAAAAATGTGTCTTGGAACTTTTGTTTAATTCAGAAGCCTGCTAATAGGCCAGTACATTTTCACACATGTATTGTATCTATTGTAAGACTAATCTTTAAAACTTGTAATGCATGTTGCTTGATCCTGTGTTTAAAACTTGGACTAATTCGCTTGTTATAATACACATATGTTAATGAAAATGTGTTGTATATGTTGTTAACGTTGTCCCGCCCGTGTAGACTACTCTCCCGGACATTAGACAAACCTTTCACATAAAACCCACTATAACAACCATTGCAATCGTGCGGACTAATCCACTAAGTGTTATACATGTTATCTTCCCTTGTGTGTTGTGACTACCACATCCATGTGTACTGTTCCACCGAAAGTTGTGCATGTCCTATTGTATTGTGTGTTCCTAGTAGAGTTGGGACTTCTCCCAACCGACTTGGGGCTCACTCTCACCCTCTCTCCATCTACAGTGAAAGAACCATTGACACAAGTAACACTTACACTCACAAGGAATGCGAACTCACTTCTCGAAGACAAAGAAGACCACTCTCTTGTACTGAAAAGAAAGAGTTGAGGCAAATCCTTAAGATAATGGAAACTGGGCCATCATACCGGATGAGACTCCCACACCAAACGGTGTGAGGTCTAGCTGGGAATTCATACCAGGGTGATCCCCTGAATGCTGGCAGGTCCAGCACCATCAACACATTGTTAATGAAAATAAAGGGATATAAATGTAAAGGGGTGTAAAAAATGTTAATGAAAAAATGAATACCTACAATATCTAGTGAAAGTAGGGGCTTTTTAAAATGGGAAGGTGTATTGGGTTAGTATCGGTAAGGGGTTAAATAAAGTGATTTTTAGAGGTATTTTCCAATATGTAGTCAAATTAAGGGTATTATTTAGTATACCACGAACACACGTGCTATGTTATAGGTTCATTGAGTGAAGCCCCCGTGGTTCTTATGCACAATTTTTTTCTTTTTAAATATCTATATATGGAGAAAAAAATGAAGATTTCTTGATAACGTTAAGACCCATTTAGGTAGCACTAAAGGAAGGCCTCTTAATTTCAGAGATATTAGTATAATATCTATGAAATTAAGAGGGCCTCCTTTAGTGAAACCGAAAATGGTCATAACATTATCAAAAAATCTTAAATTTTTTCCCCCAAGGTCTCAATGTCCTCTAGTGCACCATAAAAAATAAAAAAAATGGTTAAGGGAAAAAAAGTATAGTAGAAATAAGGGAGGAATTTATTTTAAGATTTTAATACATGTCAAGAGAAAATTGTACTAAAAATAGTAAACACTATTACTATTTCAAGAAAATATATAATTTGAATATACCTAAATAAGACTTACATATGTATCTATAGTCTCACACACAAAGTAAATGTCCGACAAATAGAAAAATAATTTCAAATTTAGAAATATATATAGAGTTTATGAAAAAATGATGTTTTGATGTATTTGGAGCTCAAACCACCATGTTTATGATTTTGAACATGTATTCAAAGAAAACAACTCATCATGCATGTAAGATCCTTATCAAAAAATAAATAAATAAATAATAAAATAGTGTACACATTCTTAGTGCTAAAAGCATGCACATGGTTCTAGCAATACCCACACTTATGTGTTCTTGTTGCTAGGAACATGCATGTGCTCTTTCCGCTAATAATATGCATGTACTCTTGCCACTAGGAATATGCATGTGCTCTTGCCACTAGAAACATGTATACATTCTTGAGTTGGGGATTTTTGGGGAGGGGAAAGGGGAGAGAGGAAGGAATAGATGGGACATGTGTGTGTGTGAGAGAGATAGAGAGAGAGAGGTGGGGAAGAATGAGTGGGTGAGTGAAGGATAAAGAGGGGGGCGGAGAGAGTTGTGGGATAGAAAGGGAGGATGAAAGAGGCAGTTTTATTCAAGTTGTTGTGAAAGGGATTGAGAAAGACCCCAGAGAGAGAGAGAGAGAGATGATGGGGTTTGGGGAGGGGAAGAGAATGAGAGAGTGGGAGGGAGTGAGGGAGTGAGAGAGAGATAATGATAGAGGGAGGGATATAGAGATATATATGGAGGTTAGAGAGAGAGAGAGTGTGTGTGTGTGTGTTGTAGGGGGGTTGTTGTGAAGAAGGGACTAAGGGAGGAAAGGAGAGAGGGTGAAATAAAAAAAAAAATGTGGCAAGTGGGAGCGGTGGATAAGGATATATAGAAATGGGGATGAGGAAGGGAGAGAATGAGAGAGAGGGGGGAGGATGGGAGATAATGTAACAAGAGGGATTGGGGGGGAATAGAAGGAAATATGGAGGGAGATAGATATAGAGTTGGGGGGAGAGAGAGAGAGATAGGGATTGGAGATCAAGACAAAGTTGGAGAGAGGGAGGGAAAAGAGAGACCGAGCTAGAGGAGAAGATGGATATAGACATAGAGAGGGAAGAATAAACATTAACATAAATACTATATATATATTGATTTTATATTATAATATATAATTATATATATATACGAGAGAGAGAGAGAGAGAGAGAGAGGAGAGAGAGAGAGAGAGAGAGAGGGGGGGGGTGGGGATGGTTGTGAAGGAGTTATTGTGAGACAGAGGGAGGGATAAAGAAAGAGAGGAAGGGGGAGAGAGGGAGTTTGGTAGTTAGGGAGGGAAGGAGGAAGAGACATACTAAGTGAGAGGGAGATGTCGAGAGAGAGAGAGAGAGTGATGGGGGACAGAGGGAGAGGGATAGTGAGAGAGTGATGGGGATGAGAAGGAGAGAAATAATGTGCAATTTACGAGAAGATAGATAGAAGGAGAGAGAGAATGAGATAGATATATAGCTAGAGGGAAGAACACACACACACACACAAAGAGTAAGGGAGAGAGAGGAACAGAGAGAGGGAGGGAGATAGAGAAAAATATGGAGAGAGAGAGAGAGATATATATATATGGGGGTTGATAGATAAGGAGAGATGGATGGAAGAAGAGATAGATATAGAGTGACGAGAGAAAGAGAGAGGTGGAGATAGAGAGAGATAATGAGGGAGAAAAGAGAAAGGGAGAGAGAGAGAGGGAGGATATAGAGAAGGAATGAAGGATAAAGGGAGAGAAGGGGGTCATGTGGAGAGAGGTGGTAGAGAGACAAATATAGGGAGATATATTGATAGGTATTAAGAGAGAAAGATGGGGTTGAGATAAAGAGATAGAGAATGGGAGATGAGGGAGATATAGATAGAGATGAAGGGGAGAGAAAGGAGACAGAAGAGAAAGAGACACATAGAAAAATATAGATGTGGAGAGAGAGAAAGATATGGAAAGAGGAAGGGAAGAGAGAGAAGAGGAGGGGAGGGGAGAGAGTGAGGGTGGTAGTTAGGGATGGAGGGAGATAATTAGATATGGAGGGAGATAAATATAGGGATTGAGGGGGCAGAGAGGAAGAGAGGAAGAGAGAGAGGGAAAAAGGGAGGGATAGAAGGAGACAGGGAAGGAGATAAAGATAGGGCCAGAGGGGGGATATAGAGGTAGAGAGAGGGTGAGAGAAGGGGGGGAGGGGAG